>PVJX010013362.1:0-47639 GCA_004027295.1 Dolichotis patagonum | reverse complement strand
CCTTACAGAGAATTGGAATAGAGGGTCTTTATCTCAATATGGTAAAGGCCATCTATGACAAACCAACAGCCAGCATCATATTGAATGGTCAAAAACTGAAAGCCTTTACCTGAAAATCAGGCACAAGACAAGGATGTCCATTATCACCACTGCTATTCAACATAGTACTGGAAATACTAGCCAGAGCAATAAGACAGGATAAATAAAGTAGGATGCATTCCCCTACCAGCTTCCCAGTGTGATAAAAGACATAGGCATGCATACAAATAATTTCAAGAGAAGAGCTGTAGGCACAGAGATATGCCCACATACTATTGGAGTCCAGAAAGAAATTAGTGCTGCCTGAGAAAGGCAAGCAATATTTCAGAGAGCATAAAAGGTGAGGAAAGGCATCTTGGGGAACATGGGAACATTTTATATTTGAGTAAGATTCCCTGAGATGGTACGACAGAATGTGTATTAAGTAGACATTGGAGATATTAACCTAGGAAGGGAAGTGCCAACTGTGAACATCAACGTTTAATGCTTAATGGGCTGAGGCAGATAATAGAAGTGAATAAAGCAATCTGCGTAGCAACTATGGGAGATGCAGAGAGTTTTTGTCTAAACGAGGCAGCTGCTACTTACTGGTAACTCCATCTCAGGCTTCTATCCAGAGATGTTGGCCCAGTGTTGTCTGGTGCAATTTCTCATGAGAAGCTAAACATACTTTATGTATGATATTTCTATTTTAAAATGTTTGCACAAGTATATTTCAGCAAATTTAACATGGCATCAATTATAGGGTACACCACTACTTTATGGACCAGCAAGAAAGAAAACCACTGCCAATCAAACTGTGACATTCTGTCAGTTTTAAAATGCATCTCCCATTGGAGATGCTAACATTTGAAAAAAAAATGTGTATCTTAGCATGAACAAAATACAGTCATTCTCATTTTCTCAAAAGACTTTATACACTGCATTGATTCAGATTGAGGCTGCCAGATTGCAAACTCTGTTTAAGCAAGGGGAGCCCAAGGGTAATCTGATTATATTCAAGCTGTAGGAAGATTGCTCTGGAGGTCAGCTGGTAGTGAACTGGGGAAAAGCCCCAAATAAGAAGACCAACAATGAGGCTCCCACAATTATCCTGAAGAGATAAGAGTAAGTGCAGAATTAAAGCCACCACAGTGACGATGGAGAGGATCCTGATAGGGACTAAATATAAGAGTTTTATGTAACAAACTCTACACGTCTCAGAGTGGGTATAGAGATTGAGGGAGACAAAAGGATCAAGAAGGATTCCAAAGGTTTCTAGTTTGGGAGAAAAGAGTGATTCATCATTTACTCAACAGTACTTACTAGGCATCTACCATGTACCAGGCACTTTGCTAGGTGCCAGAGATACAGCGGTTGCCAAGACAGACATTGTCCTTGTTTTTTTGTTTGTTTTGTTCTTGTAATTTACAATCTAGGAGGTGATGCCATTAATTTCAGTAAGATATTAAAGTGTGTAAGAGTCTCACACAAAGAGGGACAAGCATGTTTATGGTGGAGAAAAATGAGTTCAGTTCCGGGTGTGCTAAATCTGAATGTCTATGATACATCACTGTTGAAATGCCTCATAGCTGTAGAAGCCTAGGTTTTGAGTCCAGGAAATAAATCAGATCTAGCGAGTCAGATTAAGGCAGTCATCGGGTTACCAATAATAGCTGAAGTGATTAGAGAAGATAAAACGGCCAGGGAGAGCTTTGGTAAGAAGACTACAGGGGCAGAAGCAGAGCACTTGGGAACACAGACATTAAAGAGAACAAGAGGAAGGCACAAACAAGGAGACTAACAAGAAGCAATCTGGAAAGCAAGAGGCTGAGGGGGAATATCTGTTAACCAAGGGAGGCTCATATTACCATGCAATCCATATCTATCTTTACCTATAATTCTACACAGAATTAATTTATTTTGGCAATGCACGACTCAGACTTTCAGAGTCTATGGGTGTTTTGCATGAACTCCAAATAGGCTTATCAAAAAATGCTCCTTATTTAGAGAACTGTGATATTTTTAAAGAATTGCCACAAGCTGTTACTTTATCTTATAATCACTTACGTTTTGCATGTATCTCAGTTTGACATCTAGCATATAACTAAATAGCAGAGCAATGGCTAATTTATTTCTTCCTAGTTTCCTTCTTCAGGAGCTATAGTCTGCCATTCCATGGCAAAAATAGAAAAAGAATACACTGCATGTTGATGCAAGTCCCTCTCACACCAGAGCACTGGGCATTGGGCAAAACTGATCTAGGCACATTATGAAGTTCTTGGCCCAGACCCCTGTCACAGGTAAACCTGTGATGTGCTAAAATACTCTAGTCCAGAAAGGTGTGGTGGTGCACACCTGTACCACACCTGTAATCTCAGCTACTTGGGAGGCTGACACAAGAGGATCACAAGTTCAAGTCCAGCTTGGGCAATTTAGCAAGACATGTTTCAAATTTATTAAAAGAGGGTAAGGAGGCAGACCAAGAACTTAGCTGATCATCCCCTGGATTCAATCCTCAGTTCAGAAAAAAATAAGATACTGTAGTCCAATGATGGTGAATCTTAAACAGTCTGCTACAACATGCGTGCCATAGGTTCACCACCACTGCTTTAGTCCTTCAAACTTATTCAGAAAGCCCCTCAGAGATCTTGGCTTTATAACAGAGGAAAATCAGGACTAAGAAGTTGGGTAGCCCCGCCATAGTCACAGTTTTGCGACTTAGTGGTCAGAACTCTTTCCATTACATCCAAGTAATCCAATTCTGTAAATCTAGTTACATTAAAGTATGATCAACTTCATACATAAAACATAAAGGCTACAAGAGTTGGGCCAAACAACAGAGATAGTGAGTTAACATTTAACTTTCAATCATGTGGCAGTGTGCCTACCCATAGCTCACTCTCAGCATTTGGTCTATGAAGTGTTCCTTACCCTTCTTTCTTGGTCTTAGGTCTACAACTGCTCAGAGAAAACAGACTCTTAAGATGTCTACTTGGCTGGTTGCTGGATATTTCAGCCTGACCTGAAAGCTCAGGACACATCCATAGTAATGTGTATAGGTCTTAAAGAGGTCTCCTCATCTGGTATCTTTCAGATGTACATTCTAGAATGATTCTTTATAGGTTGCCTTGGTAACCCCACAACATGGGATGTAAAAATGACAGTAGCTGCCCTTGGAATGTGGGCAATGTGCCATGGATGGGACAGTCACTTCTTGCTTATTGAAAGGCAAATTCTAGGTTTTTCATAGCTTCCCTGTCAGCAATGTTTGTGTTCATGAACAGGGAAAATAAAGAACAGTTTGTTTCTTAGAAGAATGTCAAATTAGCTAGAACATGACCAGGGAAAGATCTATGGCTTTCTTTACAAAACCCTTTCTACTGCTGCCTTAGATGACCAAAGGCTTACAGTGAAGCCCTATCACTGAGCTACAAGCCCTCTCCCTGACCCAGGCTTCTTTCAGGACTTTTAAAATCAAACTGCATTCTGTGGTGTTCTTGTAATGCATTTGGTCTGCACTCAGGCCATATCACCAAAACAAAAGAATGTTGTAACACATACATAAAGCCAGGCCATAAGCTAAAGATTTCAAATATTTGGGAAGAATGAGAAAAATAACAAGTACAAGCAAACTGAGCTATTGGTAGGTGCAGTGACACTTCAGTAATTTACCCTAGTGAGGAGGATGATCATTCTTACTCAGTAAGAAGTCCGACAAAAAGAAAAGACAAATTAACCTGATGTAACTAATGACAAGAAATTTCTACGTTTAATGACTCCCTTCAATGGGTCAATAAGCACTGTTTGTGATTAACACTTTAGTTTTCTGATTGAAGCTCTGAGTTTTATGTTCTGTGATATAAAAATTACCTACCTTTTAAGTTTCTGTTACTTATTACTGAACACACTCCTGTTGACATGCCACGTCCCTGATGGTGTGGTACATGAAAAGAACACTACAAAAATAAGTTGGTGAGAGAGCCAGAATTTCTCTAGTTTCTCCTGAAAAGGTCATGATGTTAATATAGAGCATAGAGCAAAATACTGTCATCTAAAAAAAATTTAAAATGACATCCTTTGTGCATAGAACAGCAGGAAGATTTTTTTTTTCAAAAAAGGAGGCAGAAGGAAAGTTTTTAAGATTCCAAGAAGATATCAGTTCTCCCACTTACAACTGGAGACCTTTGGCAACTCCTCCAAGTGTCAATTTCCTTATTTTAAAAATGGGGATAATAATATTTAAAGAGAATTATTAAGTGAAATATCTTCACAAACTCTTTAAAGTGCTAACCAAAGACTAGCTACCATTACTAGGAGAAGCCTACATTTCCCAATTGAATACATATCTTAGAGTAGTTTACTCTGGTTTGTGGGCCAGTGTGTGTCTAGGTGCATGAAGAACTAGCTTCTAGAGTCAGCTTACTTGAATTTAGATTCTAGCTCCAGTACTTAACAGCTGGAGGTTACAATTTATGTAACCTCTCCATACCTACCTCTTAATTTATAAAACCGGCATAGTAATAGCATCAACTACATTGGGTTGATATAAGGAATAAATGAGTTAATATATTCTGTGGTAGACACTGATATCTGACCTTCCTTCTTTGCTTACCAATAAAAACCTCAATTTTGTTCTAGGAGGTAACGTGCTCAGCCTACAAGAAATGTAAACATTATTTACCACACACTAATCAACTAAAAAAATAAAAATAAAGTTAAAAAAAACCTTGATGCCCTAGACTTGAGTCATGTGGCACAGTGCTGGTCAATGAGATAGAAGCAGAAATCTACTGACTGATGCTTCCAGAAAAGCTATTTTCCTGATTTAAGAAAAAAGTCTCAGTAGGGGTCTTTTCCTCTTTGCCCTTCCCCCATTGTGCCTGGAACCAGGACACAATACCTGGAGAGGAGCAGCCATTTGTGAGCATTAGGAAGAAGGGCTTAATGCTGAAGATAATAATGCAGGAAGGTGAAATGTTGAGCCTGAGACCTGGATGACAGGTTGATGCTGCTTATTTCCTGGCTTTCAATCATACAGGAGAAAAATACCAACCTTTCTGTGTTAAGCTCCTGCTGTTTTATTATTATACACTGGCCCAACACACTGTCTAAGCAATATACTTATGAAGTGGTTTGAATGTTGCCTGGCTCTTAGTGTTAGTGGGGTACTGGAGTTCTGTGCTCTCCCCAGGAGTTCTTTCCAGGCTCTTGTCCCAAACAAAGAGTTGGACAGGAAATGAAGTAGCGAGGTTTTACATGTATTAATGGTACTTTATCAAAGAGATTAAAGGTAGGAAAAGAAATATGCTCTGCACAATGCAGAGCGAGCCAATGAAAAGGCTCCCAGTCAGTGGCCATGAGCTTAATGGCTGCTGTCTTTTATAGCCCCCATTCTGAGCTCAGATCTAGGCCAACCAATGTAATACCCACTTGATCTTGCGCCAGAAGAATTGAAGATAGCATTCTCTGATTGACACAGGTACAGGGTTTGGGCGCATGTGTACTGCATCTCTGTAACTGACAGGTCTACTCACTCTCCCAGCTGGCTAGTCACTCAATCTCCTGTCTCAATAGTGTTCAATAAATGTTAGCTGTTGTTATTAGGCCAGCATTCTGTTTGCTGACCAGGTGATTAGGAGATATTCCCTTAACTTCCCTCTAATGGAACTTTGATTTTCCTGTTTGAAACCAACCCCCTCCTAATTGTCAGGCATGTGTTTTGCAAGAAATTGGGGTCACTCTCACTCTTAAGTGTGTAGGCACTGCTTGACTTAAAGCTAAATCACAGAACCCTCCTCCCAAACAATGGTAATCAGGAATGGTCACCTAACTCTGGCCTAGGAGAGTTAGCACTTGGTTATCTCCTTGGCCAAAGAGCCTTCGGGTGGGCACATAAAGGTAAGAAGCGTGTGCAAACCTCAGCGTTCATGGCAAGAGCACTGGGCTGAGACTCATATTCCTTGCAGGTGGGATTCTGAGTGAGGCTGTCGGCACGTGGAGAGCTCATCTAGAGAGTGAGCCTGATACAGGGAGAAGGGAAGACCAAGAGGTGGACAGGAAAATAGAGCTGGATTTTGTTGAAATCTGATTTTGGGAATTTTCAAACTAGATTCGTTTGAAATTCGTTTTACTACCTCAGTTCAGGTAGACTCTGCTGTCACTTGCAACCACAAGATTTCTTCTGATACTGTCCAATAGAAATATATATATATATATATATAATTTTAATGTATGGCTTGTACACCTAGTGGGGAACTTTTCAAATCCTAGTCTAGTGCATCTATTTAATGAAATCTATAGGCAAGCACAATATAAATTCATGTCCAAATCGTCTTTCCAAAAGGGGGGAAGAAGCAGTAATAAAAACTGCAACAAATTTGCAATTGTGTGAATTTACTCAGATTTCTCTTCCAAAAGAAAAAGCCAGCTGAAAGTATTTTTTGTTTATTGTAAACATGTCCAGGAGAATTCCATTAAGAATAGATGTGCATCTGGTTTTAGAATGAACATTGGGCCCAGAGGAAGATGCTAGAAACCTATGACTAATATTGAAATAATATTCACAGACAGTTGTCATGGCAGCCTGCTCATTCTGCACAAAATAGAACCCATTGCATTTTAACAGGATTTAGCAAAGGAACTGCTAGCCTGCAGATAGCCTCTGAGTTAAACAACCTACTAATTGGTTTTGGTTTTATTCTTGTACATAGCCTCAGACTAACCTCTAATTGTATCAAAAAGGTCCCAAATATTTAAAATCACTAACAGAAGTACACAGATGATTTTGGTTTAATACCTGCACCACTCTTGAAATCTGCCCATCAGACTATGGAGAATAGCTGAGAGGGGCAGGTCTGATTACGTGCACAATTGAATCCACACGGAAATCTAAATAAGACAATGGCCCTTTTTTCTTCCAACTCTCCTTTCCCTTCCTGCCCTCCTTTAAAGATACCTTATTGAAGATCTGCCTCTACCTGCTGGGCCCCACCACGGGAAGGCCCTTTCCTCCATGCACCCAGAGCACGCAGAGAGAACCAGATCTGCCTCTGCCTGATGGGTGCCACCACTGGAAGGCCCTTTCCTCCATGTGCCCAGCACTGGCAGAGAGAACCAGAAGAAGGCCTGCCTCTGCCTTCCAGGCACTGCCACTGGAAGGCCCTTTCCTCCGCATGCTTAGTGGAGGCAGAGAGAACCAGATCTGCCTCTGCCTGCCAGGCACTGCCAGCAGAAGGCCCTTTTCCTCTGTAGGCCCACTGCGGGCCAAAGGAGACAGATCCATCTCTGCTTGCTGTGCACCGCCACCAAAATGCCATGTCCTACAGGCGGCCAGTATAGGCAGAGAGAACCAGCAGATCCACCTGCACCTTCAGGGAGCTGCCACCACAAGGCTCCTTCCTGCAGGCAGCCAGCAGGATCAGGGACACACAGCCAGGTAAGCCTCGTGCATCCATAGGCTACCATTTGAGGCCCCTGGTTCCCTCAGACAGCCATCATCCACTAGCAGAATCAGACAAACATGCCCCTGTATGTCTGCCACCATCATGGGAGTCCCAGTACAGACACACAGGCTGAGAGAAGCAGCCCAACCTACACACACACCTGATGGTCAGTGAAGCCCCAGTGTAGCTGCATAGCTCTGAAGAAGCCCGCTCCACACCCTGCTACCTCCCTGTAAATCTGAAATTAGAGGAACCCACGTCCCTGTCCCATCCCTCTACACTGGCTAGGGGCAGCCAATGTGGGAAGTCCCTCGGACCCCACAACTAGCTTGTTGGAGGAACCCAGGAGAATGTCAAGATGAAGGAGCAAAAGGCAAACTCAGACCTACAGCCCACACACAAGTCTGGGAGATACAGTTATGGAAGAAAACGGAAGTCACACACCTTAAATCTCTGAGAAGATAGCAACTGAAGTAAGGAAACAACTGCGTGAGATTGTAAAAGCAGTCAAATCAGAAATAATGTCTCAGGTAAAAGAAGAAATCACAAACATAATGAAAGAATTGTTCAGCAGGTCTAAAGAAGACATAGACAATAAAGAGGAGCATAGGAAAATGATGGAAACCTTGAATGAATGTAGACAGGAATTACAATGCATGAAACAGATTCAAGGAGAGATGCAGGAAATTAAAAATTCAATCAAAAGCTGGCAAAACTGCTTGAAAGAGACAAGATAGACGTTCAAACCTTGAAGACAGGATTGCAGCTAGTGATAATGAAAGGAAAAATCTCTTAAAAATAACACAGTCAGGAATAAAAACTCAATGGCTGCAAGATGATGCAAAGAAGCATAATTTAAGAGTGATAAGTATTAATGAAGAAGCAGGGGTCAACACAAATGAAATGAAAGGGATATTCACAGAAGTAATAAAAGAAAACTTCCCAAATATGGGAAATGGATCTGGCATGCAGATAAGTGAGACACATAGGACTCCAACTAGCCATAACCAAAGTAAATGTACACCCAGACATATAATAATCAAGATCCCAGAAATTCAGCACAAGAGCAGAATATTAAAAGCTGTTAGCGAAAAGGGACAGATCACCTATAAAGGAAAACCAATCAGAATCACAACAGACTTGTCAACACAAACCATCAAGTCAAGAAGAGTTTGGAGTGAAGTGTTTCAAACCCTGAAAGAAAACAACTTCCAACCCAGATTGATCTACCCAACAAAACTATCTTTCAAAATTGATGGAAAAATAAGATAGTTCCATGATAAAGAACAACTGAAGGAGTTCATGACTACCAAACCAATCCTAAAGAGAATGATAAAGAATATTCTATAGAGAGATAAAGATGACCATGATTCCAGGAACAGCAACAGAAGAGGATCACCAAAAAAGATGGCAATTGAATGAAGGGAAAAAGTGGAAGGCCAATATCAGAAGGATAGCAGAGCAGAGGCAAACCAACATATGCTGGTTGTAACCATTAATGTAGGTGGCCTCAGGTCAGCAATAAAAAGAAACACAAGGAGAGTGGATCAAGAAACAAGATCCATTGATATACTGTATACAAGAAACACAGGAAATTCACAGACTGAAAATCAAAGGAGGGAAAACAATTGTTCCATGTAACAGGAGACCAAAAAGAAAGAAGCAAGAGTAACTTGCCCCTCAACTGCAGAATGGATAAGAAAGATACGTATTTCCATGCAGTGGAAAGCTATCCAGATATAAAGTAGAATTATCTCGAGGCTCCTGTAGGTAAATGGACAACTGGAGATCATGCTCATGGCCGAAACAATTGGAACTCATATGTGTGAACCCTAGCACAAGAAACAGAAGGCATTAATGGAATCCAAAAGCAAAATAATTAATGTAAGAGCAAAGAGAAGGAAACACCTGGGAGGGAAAGGTGGAAACTACTGTCAATTTCTTGTCTTATCTTGAACTCTTGCATTGTTTGCACAATTTTGTTAGGTTTGGCTTTGTTCTGTCTTGTTTTGTTAGATTTTATGCTGTCAGATGGTAGGGGAAGCTATTTTGAATATAATGGGATATTTTATGGTAATCATGGTTTCCTGTTATATTGCTTTTGAATTTGGTTTTATTCTGTTTTGTTTGATTTTATTATGTGTGATGGTATGAACAGCTATCTTGAAGAAAACAAGACATTATGGCAGCCATTAATGATTTACTATCTTGTTTTGAAGTCCTAGTATGCTTTTGCTCTTCTGTTTTGATTGGTTCTATATTGTTGTGTTTTGATTTTATTTTGTGTGATAATATAAAAAAATTCTTTGAGAAAAATGAGATATTATAGTAGCCATTCTTCATTTCCTGTTATTTGAAGTCCTGTAATGCTTTCATTCTTTTGAATGGTTTTATACTATATTATTATGTTTGATATTATTGTGTGTGAAGGTATGTTCAACTGTTTTGAAGAAAATAGACATTATGGAGCTACTGTTGATGTCCGGTTGTCTTGTTGTGAAGCGCTGTGTTGCTTGCATTGTTCTGTTCTGATTTGCTTTGTTCTGTTCTTTTGTTTTATTCTTTAAAATAAAAAATAAGACAATGAGTGTTGTGAAAGTGGAGGGCATAACTCATTCCAATGGCCACTATCGGAAGATGACTTTTAAGTGGGGTGCTACAGAAGTGGTGAGTAGCCAACTGTTCGTTACTTAAATAGTCCCCAGGGAAATGACTTTAGTTGGAAATTAGAGGCACCTGAAGACAGATTCATAAATGGGGTAACAATGTATTTTGAGCTGATCTGTTTCTCTGTAGATTGGCTGTCTCTATAAAATCTAATCTTGCCAAATGTGATTATGGGTGATTCTAAGGATTATAGATAGCTGGCCTTGAGAGAAATACTACACAGAGGCCTCCTGCACTATTAGACAGGCTTTTGCATATCAATCACCCTGCCCCCCTCTCCCATCTGCTTTCTCTTTTGAGTTTCTTCAAGACAGAGAGAGGAAACAGGGCCCTAATTAAAATCCAATTCCGTCCTATACTGGGAAAACAACATCGACCCATTTTCTTCTATTAGCATCCTAGAACAAATTAGTCCTTTGGACTAACAAATGTTATTCAAATGTCTTGAGATGGAAGCATGCCATGTCCTTAAAAATAAAAAAAAGAAGATAAAAAACCCTCTCACTGCCTGACACTGTGGTTCTTAGACATACTGCAGGCATGGACTACGACACACGGCAAATCTTCAGGAGCTGGTGGACAGAGAAGACATCATGAAAAATAACATAGGAAACAGCTATAGATGAGAAGTGTGGAAATGTTCAATCAGTAGGGTTTGTGTTTTCTCTCATGTAACTGAAACCCCCTAACCAGTGGCATTAAACAGTAGGGCTTTTATTGTTTTACATATAAAAAAGAAACTGAAAGCACTAAATTCAGTCACCTTCCTTCTTCTGGCCAAACCACATAGCTTTCTTCTTTATAACTGTCAACTTATATTCAGAGTGGCTGATCTACCTCCAGTACCATATGCAAATTTTGGGCAGAAAGTGAAGGACTATGGTCAAAATGGGGCCATTCCTATTAAGTCTATTGTTTTGGAAGCCCACCTATCCATATACCTCTGATTGGCCAGACTTGTGTCACACAATCTGTCCTAGCTGTAAGGGACCTAGGAGATCAAGCTGAACACACTGCAAAATCAAACAAATCTGGGCAGTGTAGTGTAGATGTTAAACACAGCCTATGAAGCCAGGTACCCTGCCTCAGCTCCATCATTTACTAGCTGTGTGACTTAGTTATCTAATCATTTTGTGACTCGGTATTCTTACCTGTGAAACAAACATAGTAACAGTAACTTTCTCATAAGATTGGCTATGGTTTATACCTAAAATGCCCCCTAAAGCCTCATGTGCTCATTGGTGGGGATTGTGACAGGTTGGGGCTGGTTGGAAAAGGTGGGTCCCTGGAGGTATGGCCTGGAAGAAACTATCTCCCTCCTCCTCCTTTGCTATGTCAGTCTGCTTCCTGCCTCAGTGCCAAGAGCTCTTCCTCCTATACCGTGCCCTTTTGCCATGCTGCCTTGCCCTGGGAACTAGTGGACTGTGGCCTGAGACTTCTACAAACTGTGAGCTGAACCAAAGTAAACCTTTCCTTCTCAGAATTGCGGGTGTCAGGGATTATGTCCCAGTGATGAGACAGTAAAACAGGGTTCTTGTGGGATTAAATGAGTTACTATGAGTAAAGAGCTTAGAGCACATAGCAAGGGGCTGGGGTTTAGCTCAGTGGCACAAGCACCTACCTGGCAAGCATGAGGTTGTGAGTTTAATCCTCGGTACAAAAAAAGAAACTAACAGAACAACAACAACAACAAAAAGAACACATAGCAAGCTGTATTGTGTTTGTTTTCCTTATTTTCATTATGGAGGAAAATAATGCATATTGGATATGTAACTAGCAATAGCTGCCACAGATATGATGCCCATTCTAATAACTGCACCTATCCTGGTTACTGTATCACATGTGAGCAAATGTTCTGCCATATTTGATAACTGCTGGGAACACAAAGCCTTATCCTACCAAAAGCACTGATTCCCACAACCATCAACCTCAACCCCACTTACTGGGAACTGAGAACAAACATTTTCACATGCAGGAGCGGGTCACCACTGTCAGTCACTGTGCTGCTACTTATCGGTTTTACACAGATGGTTACAACTCTTTCTGTTCCAAGTGCCAGTAAAGCCATTCCACTTGGCCTAAGCAGAACTAGGAATATATTCCTCAAATAACTGAAAGGTCAGCCAGATGTGGTGGTGCAAGCCTATAATCCCAGCTCCTAGGACGATGAGGCAGGAGGATTGAAAATTCAAGACCAGCCTGGGCAACTTAGTGAGATCCTGCCTGAAAATAAATTTTTTTAAAAAAATCTCACTGCTAGAGTGCTTGCCTGATATGCAGAAGGTCACGTGTTCAATACCCAATACTTAAAAACAAAAACAGAACAAAAAACACTAAAGGGCAGTGAGCATCCTTGTGGCATGACTTGGTCAAGGACTTAAATGACAGCACTCAGCTGTTCTACTTCTCAGCTTAAATCCCTTGGTGTTTACTCCACGCCCAGGCTCCAATCAGGTGTGTTTCATGCTTTGCAATTACTCACTTTAGAACCTCTTCCCTAGGGTTTGCTAATTCCTCACCTGTGACTCCTCACTAAACTCCCTCTTCAAGTAGAACCAAGAAATCTGCTTTCCCAGCCTCTCTTACACCAAGAGCAGGGCCAGGGATTTAGTTCAATGGCATATGCACCTGCCTGGCAAGCGTGAGGTCATGAGTTCGATCCCTGGTACCAAAAATAAAAATAAAAAACCTCTTACAGCAAGAGCACAGGCATGTAAATCAAACTCTGACAGAGGCTTCTTTTCAGAAGATGGCACAGCAACCTGAAGAAGGGCTCAGAAAGCCATCATAAAGAGTCTGGACTCTCACTGATTCAGATTGCTACATCTGTACTCAAGAGGAGGCAGCAGTGGGTGTCCGTGTTGGTGCAGTCCTTTAGTGAGATATGGACATTGTCATTCCTGGCTTTGGAGTCCCCAAGGCCTTCTCAGAGATCCTGGGAGACATTTAATTTTAATAAACTCATTCTATTCTTAAACTAGTGGGAGTGTTGAAGAAACTTAGGGCATGCTATGCTAAACAACTCCAAGTTTTAGTAGCATACAATAAAAATTTACTTTTAATTTCCCTTCCATAGCCAGTGCTGATAGGCTGCAGGTCTGCAACATGTAGTCTTCCCTCTAAGACTCAGGTCAATCCTGCTCTGGGACATTGCTGGTCCCATAGCAAAAGGAGAAACAGAAAGAGCGAAACATAGTGATGCTTACGCACTGACTGGTAAGTGATGCCCATCTCTTCAGTCCATATTCAAGTGGCCAAAGCAAGCAAGTTGGCAAGCTATCAGTGGAGCAGTGCTAGGAAAATCTTACATGGGCTGGCCTGGAGAGGTAGCTCAGTGGTACAGCACATACTCAGCATATATGAGGTTCAATCAACACCACTTATAAAAAAGGAAAAGGAAAAAATCTTACTTTGAACAGGAAGGTTTTGATACAATGCAATCAGGAAAGAGCTCCTTGAGAGAAGATACGTGGGTAAATGTCTGCATAATATGACAGAACGAGCAATGGGCCCATTGAAAAGAAAGTATACACAAAGCTGGGGAATGGCAGGCACAAAGGCCCCAAAGCAGGTGAGGCCTGGCATGTTTGAAGAACAGCAAACAGGTGAGGGCAGCTGGGTAATATATATAATCAGAGAGCTAATGAGTGGGAGGCTACTAAATTTGGACTTGTATTCTAGTTCAGGTGAGGATCCACTGAAGGGATTTTAAACAAAGGACCAACAAAATCTAACTCAGTTTTTTTTGTTCATTTTTGGTTTTGGGGGTACTGGAGTTTAAACCTGGGGCCTTAACACTGAGCTACATCCCTAGCCCATTTTTTATTTTTTTCTTTGGAGACAGGATCTCATTAAGTTGCCCAGGTTGAACTCAAACTTGCAATCTTCTGCCTTAGTCTCCTAGAGTGCTAGGGCTGCAGGCTTGCACCACCATGCCCACCTTCGCTCAGGTTTTAAAAAGACCACTCTGACTCCTCTGTGAATAGTCTCTAGGGAGAGAAGGGCAGAAGCTGGGAGGCCAGCCTATGGGGCTGTCAGGATCCAAGTGGAAGCAAGGAGATGGTAGAAAGCCAATGGGTTCTAAATAGATTTTGAAGGTGGAGCCAGTGGATTTTCTATTGAGATTACATTTGGGTTATAAGAAGAAAAGAAGACTCAAGTATGATTCTGTTTTAGGTATAAATGACTAGAAAAATAAAGTGGCTATACCCTGAAAGAAGGAAGCCCAGGGAACAGATTTAGAGGACGGAGGGGAGGAGTTTAGATGCAGACATAAGGGGTTTGAGATGCCTATTAGACATCTTAATGGAGATGTCAAATATGCAGGTTTGGCATTCAGGAGAAAAGTCTGGACTGGAGAGATACATTTGGAATCACGTAGGTTATGATGCTATTCAAAGCCAGTATGAGGTCATCAGAGTTGTGAGAATGAACAGAGAAGTCCAAGGACCAAGATTCAAGGGGCGGCTTGTATTTAAAAGTCAAGGAGATGAGGATCCAGCAAAGGTGCTAGAAAAGGAGTAACCACGGAGGTAGGAGACAAGCATCGTTAGAGGGTGGCATCCTAAAAGGCAAGAGGAAAAAGTGTTTCAAAAAAGAGAAAGAGATGAACGGTTTGAAATGCTGCTACCTGGTCAAATAAAATGAGGAATTACTCTGGATCACAATGTGGAAGTCACCAGTGACCTAGACCTGAGGAATTTTGGTGGAATGGTAGGAGCAAATCCTACTGTGGGGAGTGGAACTAGAGAAGGCACTGAAGACAAATTGAAGAGTTTTGCTATAAAGAATAGCAGATAGCTAGATGTGTGGCACACGCCTATAATCTCAGCACTCAAAAGGCTGAGGCAGGAGGATTCCTGTGAGTACAAGGCCAGCCTGGTCTACATAGTGAGTTCAAGGCCAGCCTGCACTACAAAGTATGATCCTGTCTCCAAAAATGCATGCGCGCACACACACACACACACACACACACACACACACAAAGAAAAGAGCAGGTAGAAGAAAGTAGAGGCAGGAATGGTATTGAAATTATAGTGGTGCCTCAGTTCACAAACTTAATTCTACGATACTGGTCACCAACTGAATTGGAAGATATCCAAATCAAATTTTCCCATAAGGTCAGCATCAAACCTAACCACTGAATTTGATTGTACTGTTCTGAAAGATAGGAGGAATGCTATATTCTGATCAGAGTGACTCAACGCAGTGGGGGAAATAATGATGAGGAAGAAGAGGAGATTGCTGGAGTGAGCCATTTGGAGACAAAAGCAGGTGGGTCTGAGTGTACCAGGGCCTGCATTTAGATATGCATGCAGGATTGCTCCCCTCGGACACTGCTGACACCAGGGGCCAGGTAATTGTTTCTCATAGGGAGCTCTTCTGTACACTGCAGGGTGTTAACCAGCATTGTCAGTGGCCTTCATCCAGTGCAAGTCAGCAACACCCAAGTCCTGACCACACTATCTCCAGACATTGAAGCTAGGACATTGGAAAGGTTTATTTTGACTCATAGTTTAGAGAAGTTTTAGTTCATAGTTGGCTGGCTCCAAGGCAGGGAAGAAACAGCTCAAGGCATGGCAGGGAGGAAGCAGAGACTAATCCACTGATGAGTATCACACTTGCATGAACCAATCACCTCCCAAAAGTCTCACCGACAGGCATATATAAACCACATATAAACCATAACCGAAGAGAAGATACAAAACTGTCCCGTAGGAGTAGACACAGGCAAGTAGTAGTAAATTTAATGTGAAGCGAGTTGGCCAGATGTTTTTTTCTTGGGCTATATTCAGAGACCTCGTAGGGAGGGTTGGCTTTAACAGACTGTGGTTTTGCCAAGCAAGTGCATGGAAGCAACGAAGAGGCAGATCAGTGAGAACAATGACCACAGAATTCGAGCTGAGTTAGAAGACAGAGGGATGCAAAGGTCTACAAAAACACAGGGGGTGAAAAGCAACACATATCTGTCCCAATGGGGGTAGTTTCAAGATATTCTGAATTATGATGAGCTACAAAAGAGGACAGACAAGGTGAGCTCTGCCATATAAAGGTAATGACTCAATTTTCCCAGTAAATACTACTCAAAACTCACTGAAGGACAAAGTACAATAGTCTCTAAAGAAAATCGGGTAAATTAGGCTTTCTAATTAAGTTCAGTGTTTGGGGCTCTGGTCCCTCAGGTCAATTTAAGCTGAAAACCAAGTCTTAGCTCCCATCAGTAAAGCTAAAGACCAAGTGAGCAATACCAGACATCTGAGAAATCAGAGGACCCAAAAAGTTGTAGTCTTTAGTAGTTTGCTTGCATATTTTTATTATAGTTGTTCAGATGCTTGTGGATGTATCTAGGGGTGTACCTAGGAGTACTGAGTGTCACAAATATAACCAAAGTACCAGGCAAACTGTGGCCAAAGTATTATCCCAACTCTCAATGGCTTTAGGTGAGTCATCAATAGTTGTTTCTAGCAGATTCATGGTTCCTGACACTAAAAATTTTGTTTAAAATTTTCAAGATTGTTTTAAAAAGGTATTCGTTTCCTCATTAGCATGCATATGAAATATAAGACACCAATGCCACTTCTAGGTGAACAACACGTAACCAGTATGGACTTGGGTTTTGTACAATCAATCAGGAATCAGCAGGCTGTTTAAGCCCAGCTCTGCCACCCTACAGCTGAATGGTCATAAAGGCATTGTAATTCTTCAGCTGAAAAATGGAGACAGTAATACTTAGCCCAAGTTGGGTGTGGTGTTTGAGGCTGAGGCAGAAGGATCACAAGTTTAAGGTCAGCCTGGGCTACATAGCAGTTTCAAGGTCAAGACTAGCCTGGATTGCACAGTAAGACCCTATTGCAAAACAGAAACCTCTGGATAGGGGAAAGGAGGAAAGAAGGAAGGGAAAAGAAAAAAGTCATAAATTTGTATATAGACACATAAGATAGCTAAGACGACTATACTACTAATTCTATTAGTTCTTGAAAAGAACAGTTAATACTTATCTGGTTAGATCAATTTTGCATGTCTGTATCTGGTAATCTAAGCAACCCTTTTGAAGGTAACAATATGCATTATTACAACCATTGCTAAATTCTTATCATCTTGTTTTGAAAACCTATACTGTTATTATTTTGGATTTGTTGTTGTTGTCTCTTGCTTTTTGTTTTTCTTTTCTGTGTCTCTTTTCTCTTAAATTAAAACAAAAGCAAACAAAAAAAAACCCTCTCATCGTGACTACCTCACAGGGCTGTTGCCCAGGAATAACTAAACCATACTGTACTTTACTAATAATAGACATTGTCACTACACTTTGAGAGGGGCGGGGAGTCTCCCCTTTGGACTTCTCACTTAACGTCTCCCTTCTGGTCAAAACAGAGAAAAGGAACAAAAGCTTTTCACTAAAGACAAAAACGTCTGTTACACACATTAGAAGGGCACCGTTTCTTTTCTATGTGGAGTATAAGTGTGGGAACTTGGCCAAAGCTTGCACTCGGCAAACCACCCTTATAGCTGAGGGCAGATAGAAAGCTGGAGAGTCAGCAATGCGTGGAGACACAAACCAAAACACAGCTGATGGGCGTAATGTTAGGGCCAATTCTTGGTAGTCTTGCTGCAGACTGATAGCAGCTTGGAAACAGGTGGGATATACTTATCATTGGATTTCCTGTGAGTTATTATGGCTCGCTGACCACCACTAGCAGTAAACATGCAGCCTTCATAGATGTGTCTTTTGCCTGGCAGCTGGCCACTCATGTTCATCTCATGGCTACCAATCTAAGCATCAAGTGCTCAAGTGGCCTCTTGAAAAGTATCAACAAAAAGTCAGACAGAAAAGGGGGCCCTGTGATGAGTATTACAGGAAACTAATTGAGGACATAGGAACCAGCACTAGAAAACACAAGCCCTGGTTGCAGGTTTGCCTCTAATAAGTTCTGTGGAAAACATTACACAAGGGTAACTGCCTCCATCTTTCTACCTGGAAAATGGGGATAATATTTAGACCTAGAGGTGACAGTGGGGGTATCTAGCCCAACCCGTGTATTTCCCAGAGGAGACTGGGACTTGGGAGGTGAGCTGATGTACCTCAAAAATTCTCAGCTGCTGAGCAGCCACAACAGGACTAAAACCCAGATCATGGCCCCCACTTTAGGGCTCATTCTCCACACTTATTTCTTCCAGCGGCCTCCTCAGGGAGACAAGAGTTGGCTGAAGGGAGTTACCTTGGTATAATTGATATAACTTCTCCATCATCCTGTCAACCTCAGAGGATGGCGTCAGGGGAAAGGACAACTGTTCCCTGCAGGTTGAGTCCACCTGAGCTCTTAAAGTGACCCCATCCTAAATGGTTTTTAAGGGCATCCAACCTCGAGGATGGTGAGCAATCCTAGGATGGTGACCAACATCCATCCAGAAGCCCTGGAGAAGGCAAAATGACACTGACAATAATACCAAGAAGAGAGAACATGTAAGAAGACCCTTTGTGCTCTAGGGGCCCAGCACCTTCCCTGGGTTGGTCCTGGAGGCCCAGTGGCAGGCTCAGGGGCAGCGATCTGCACTTACACAGGCCCCAGGTGAAGTTGAATACTCTGCTTGTCACCATTTGAAATTCTAACTTATTAACTCAGGACCTGGCATTTTCATTTTGCCCAGGCCTCCTCAAATGATGTGGCCAGTGCTACTTCCCCCAGCAGTCATAAAAGTGATGGCCTATGTACACCATCAGTGCTCCTTACCCCACACAAATGGGACTCAAGGAAAGGCCCGGGATTTCTATCCCCTCAATGGCTTCTGGAGGGGAAGAATGCTGGGAGAAAGAGGAAGTGGGAAGCCTGCACCCTCGGGCAAAGAGTGTAGCCCTAGCGGCCTTCCCCAACCCTAGTAGGCAGATGACAGCTTAATAGCGCCTTTGCTGGACGTGGTTTCACAAATTCTGTCATTTCAGCACGCCAGAGGCTGAGCCAGGAGGATCGCCCAGAGTTCGAGTCCAGCCTGGGCTACATAGACCTCAAGGCCAGCCAGAACTGCATAGCAAGACTGTAAAAAATGGGGGGCGGCAGGGACCCTGCGCCGCCTGAATTGCCAGTTCCAAGGGGCGCTCCTGTCCTCCCTGCTGAAGATCCAGGCTCGGCGCTGGGGCTACCTGCCCGAGGGAAAAACGGGAAAGTGAGCTGCCACAAGGAGCCTTACCCCTCGGGGCGCGCTTCTGCCCCGCCGGCCGCCTCGGCGCTTTGGCTAAAGTTTAGGGTCAGGTAATTAGACAGACAGCGTATTCAGGCAGGAGGGTTACCGGGTCCCCAGCCCAACGTAGGTAACAGGAGGCAGCAAACCTGAGGCGGAAGGAAGCTGCCACCCGCTCTGAAGCCGCATCCGGCCAGGAACGCCGCGCGGCCAGGAAAGGTAGGGCCGGGCCACGGTGGAAGGGCGGGGCCATGGCAGAAGGGCGGGGATTGGTCGAGGCGCTGGCTCTGACGTTATACTATGAAAAGGATTCTAAGAAGCGCTCTGTGCGTGACGGTTCCATAGTGTAGTGGTTATCACGTCTGCTTTACACGCAGAAGGTCCTGGGTTCGAGCCCCAGTGGAACCATCCTTGGATGGTGTGGTCCTTGGTTTTTTTTCATACCCACTGGGTATCTGTGTTGAAAAAAAGAGTAGAAGAGTTACTTTCTCTTTCTTATTAAAAAATATTTTTGACATGTTTTTATGTGAGAAGTGAAGTGGCAGATAATCTATTTCTCAAAGTTACAGCTGCCATGGCCGGACCTGAGAGTCTACGGTGGAGGCAGGGGCAATTCGGAGACTCCAGGGGAGCCCTACCTCCCCTTTCTTGCTGGTGATCCCAGTGTCCTCTCCCTGGATCCAAGAGAGGCCAGCCCCACAAAAGCCTCCAACTAATATGTCAATACTGCAGCGCTTTGACGGCAGTTGAATTGTTAAAGGTTGATTATGATGAAAGGTTTTCATTAAACTCTGAAATACAGAGCACAAAACACAATCCTTTTGTTTTTAATATAGCAGTAGGGTTAGTGGACTACACATGCATCTGTTTTAATGAAGAAGTGATACAGTATAGACTGTCAGGCTTACTGACATCTAACAAATGCTGATTGACCAAATGTTTCTCTAGTTCCTTTTGGTTGTTCTTTATAATTTCACGATGGTTTCATTTAGAAAGGAGGAGTCATTTTTACTTTTTTTTTTTTTAACACTGGCCTTTTTCATCTTTGACAAGAGGATTGAGGGAAAGTTATCTGGGGCTCTGGGGCCCAAGATGTGGACCAGGGATGGGATGTTGGTGGCAAAAACTACAAGGGGAAGGGAAAGTTCAGTGTTTTTCTCCGCTTTTTCCACATATTTTTGCTTATAGTATATAAATTTGCATCTTTTTCTAAGCCAAGAGGATGATACGTTTTCCGTATTATTGATAATCTTAATTCTTTTTCTAAACCATTTTAACCATTAAGTGTATAGTTCAGTAAAGTATATTCACATTGTTGTGAAACAAATCTCCAGAGCTCTATCTTACAAAACTGAAACTCAATACCCATATGTCAACCATTCCCATTTTCCTCCCTTCAACTCAGCTCTTAATGGCTACAAGATAATGTTAGCTGAGAATGCCAAGCACGGTTCTAAGTGTATGTTTTGGGGTTTGGGGGTTGTTTTGGTTTGTGGTGCTGGAGATCACGTGTCAGGCCTCCTACACATTACCCAAGGCTCTTCTGCTGAGCTACACCCCCAGCTACTCTGAGTATTTTATACATACAGTCTCATCTCATTTAAACGTCAAACTCTGTGGTAGTTTGATAACTGGTGGTCATCTTGCAATAACAGCTGAGCTGAATCAGCGTGGTGCGATGCATGAATGGCCCATCTGACGATTGTTGCCAAAATTAAAAAAGAACCAGAGAGGAAGAATTTGGTGTTATTGATTCTCCATGGTGTTTTTGGTTCTCCTGGAGGAGCTTGGGACCTTGTCTTTGCTGAGAATAGCTGCAGTTCACTATGGGGGAGCTCTGGTCGTTACTGTATCGCTTCCTGACTCCAGAGAAGATGTATGCTGTTCAATCTCCTGAAGAAGCTTGTCACGCTGGCTTCCTGATATGAACTGGGTTGTTCTCATTGTCAGAGGAGCTCAGGACCTTGTCACTGAGGATGGCTGTGGTACTTTTTAGGGGGGGGGCCCTGGTCCTTATTTTGAGTGTTGCTTTCTGGCTCCAGTGCAGAACACTCACCCTACTGGCACAGATCTTTCATCCCGCTGGCACAGACTTTCTAGCTTCCATTGCTGACTTCTCCCAGCGCAGATCTGTGAAACAGACTTGCATGAGTCATTGTCATGGGCTCTAGGCCTCCAATTGGACTTGTGGGGGGACACTGTTATGGGCTCTAGGTCTTCAGCTGGACTCACGTGGGACGTTGCTGTGGGATCCTGGCCCTCAGATGTATTCCTTGGGTCTTGGTGTGTGGACAGATTTCCTGCACTTCTTGTATTTAACTCTTTGGATGACTATTATAAAATACTATAAATATTGTGTCCTTTATTGTCTTGTTCTCCTTTAACCCCTGAGTACAACAAAATCACTCTATAAAGTAGGCATTTTTAGCATGATCATGTTACAGATGAGAAATTTTGCCCTGAGGTCACCCAACAGCCATTGATAACACTAGGATTTGCATCATGTCTATCTTGGTTAACTTGATGGGGCTGAGCTGAAGACCTAAAAACTAAATGGAATAAGATGCTTAATGAGGCCAGTGCTCAGGTTAATCCCCTGCTCTTGGGCAAGCTCCCTAGTTCAGTAAGGTAGAGCTGCACCCAAGGACGAGGGAAAATGCCTGGCAAGATAGAAGGCTTCTTGTTATTACTTCTCTTTGGCTATGAAGGTATGTGCTATTTAGCCATTGGCATCCATTCCATGTTTGGTAACAATTTAATACTATATTGATAAACAGAAATACAATCTGAAGAATAAAAAGTATTAGTAACACACGTTAATTAGTTACCATGTATTATTAACAGTTGACAGTTGTCTTTGTGTGGATATGATGTCATTATCTTGCTATTGGCTGTCTGGTTCTGTGAGCAGCCTTTTAAAGTTCAAAGGATGCTTAAAATCCAGCAGAAAAGAAAGCTCACAGAAATTATATAAAATAACTATTGGTAGAAATAATTGAGAAACACAAAGTAGTCGTGTGTGTGTGTGTGTGTGTGTGTGTGTGATTTTAGGGATGAACTCAGAATCTCACGCATGCTAGAAAAGTATTCTACCACTGAGCTATACTACCAGCCCATGGGTGAAATGTTCTTGAAAACACTTAGGAGTCAAAATTAGAGTGCTTATAGAATTTAATCTTCAAAAACAGGATACTATTGATAGTAGAGGAGGATGCTATTAATAATTCTGCTGGGATAACTGGTATAAGCTAGGACTGTCCCAGGCAGATTGGAACATAAGTTCATCCTACTTTAAATATGGATTAACACAACACACCAGGCACCACTGAATTCTAATAAAAAAGCATAATCCAACTGAGAGTCAGGAAACCCAAAAGATTCTATAAACACTCTGTCATTTTGAAATTTTGCAACTTGGCCCTGGCAGGAGTGATGTGCTTACATAAGAAAAACATTAAAGTCAAATCCCTAAAATGTCAGCCAAATCAACTTTTAAATTCTCTCAATCTTAGAAATAATACTCTTTCATGCCTCTCTCAACTCTCAAGTACCCATCAACTCAGAATTCCTTCCCAGATTCATTTGGACGTTAGAAATTGAATGTCTGCTTTGTGGTGCTTGTGTATTTGTGAATATTCCAGGAAATAGATTAGGAGGGCAGGAGGAGGAGGAGGCCTCTCTGCTCTTCAAATGACCCAGCAGACAGACAAGAATTCCTGTGTGTCTCACTCTCTACTCTCTCAGTATATTTTACTGATAGAATACCTACTTTTCCTATTCAGTATGTTTCTCAGTTGTTAGAAAGACTCATGAAAATATAATCCCGAGGTGTTTTTGCAAATTCCAAGATATATTTCTAAGCGTCATTTCAGCCAATTTTCTATTATTCTTTCTCTTCCTTGCAATTGAGAAGCAGTAGCTTGTGCTACTAACTTTTCTAGCAGGGAGGGTACTGAGGTTCCAACCAGGGACTTATACATGGTTTACCACTAAACTGTATCTCCCTTGTTCTGTAATATTTAATGCTTTAAGATGCTTTGAGGGTTTTGTTCCATACCCTTTCCTTGCACGAAGTTCTAAGTAGAGTCATTCAAGGTTTAGAACTGAATACTTCTGGTTCACAGACACCCAGAGTGCTGGCCTTTAGACCTCTCTTTCATGGTTGGCATTGAGATGTATTTGGTAGTCCATTTGTTCAAGAACCCATGCCTGACTATCTGTTATGGGGCAAACATTTTGGAAGAACTTGACACATGGAGTAGATCTTTGTTGCTTTGGCTGTACTGAGTCATACAATCCTGTTTTATAACCTCCAAGTGGGAAGAAGTCCTCTAAAAGTTCACCAACATGTTTTTAAATTAGACCTGCCACTGGGCAGGTGTGGTGGCACACACGTGTAATCCCAGCACTTGGGAGGCTGAGGCAGAAAGATCGCCGTGTGTTTGAAACCAGCCTGGGCTACATAGGAAGACCTTGTCTCAAAAAACTGAACAGGCTAGACCTGCCCACTCAGTGAACATTGGTCATAAAAGACACACTGTTGGAAGGCACAGAGGACAGCACTCTTTCCTGTTCTGTGGCTTATCAGTCCTTGTGCATTGACTAAGGAGCTCCAGAAGTGTCCAGAAAGAACAGAGAGATCATCTGTCCAAGTGGAAGGGAATGTGGTCAAGTGGGAAGGCTTGGAGTACATAAATGCTCTTACCCATCCAACCTGGCCCTTGCCTTCACACCATGTGGGAGGAACCAGCCAGCTAAATATGGCTACTGTGACTTAGTGACCTCCTGTGTTCTCTACCTTATGCCACAGGGATTCTCCTGGGGACAAGAAAAATATGGGACACAATCATTGTACTTAATCAGGGAATGGTTCATTCCATTGACAACTGGGAAGCTAAAGACAAAGCTTCTTTGTCTGACTTACTCTTTGCAGTTTCTGTTGTTCAGCAGTAGCGGCTCCTTATGACAGTGAAGTAAGGGGAATGATTGACTTGGTTCATGAGCTGAATCTTCCTCCTTCTTTCATCTGAGAATGCACACATTCCACTGATATTGTGGCACTGTCGAGCTTCTATTTATCTTCCACTGCACACTTAAATGCTATGCGCATTGTGATTTTAAAAACACCCATCCTATCAAAATACTTGGTCATATTTATTACATGTTCTTATAGTCCATTACTTGGTCATGTTTATTATATAAAAGTAACCAAAAAAAGCCATCTTGCACGTGAACATGTACCTTTTGCAGGTGCGCCAAACATTGGGGATTACAGATTTTGTAAAAAGCAGCTTTACTGAGCTGTAATTTACATATAATTAAATCCACCCATTTAAAGAGTACAATTCAGTAGTTTTTAATATATTTACAAGTGTGTGGTGCACACATTCTATTTTAGAACACATTCACCACCCCAAGCATTAAGCACTCATCCCTACCCCATTTGGTTGGTCCCCTCCCTGGCTCCTAGCAACCACAAATCTACTTTCTGTCTCTATAAATTTGCCTCTTCTGGACATTACACCTTTCAGTGGAATCATAGAACATGTGGTCTTTTGTCTTTTGCTTAGCATATGTCTTTGAGGTTCATTTGTGTTGAAGCATGAACAGATAACAGATTTACTCATGAATATGCCTGTGGCCTAAAATAGTAACACTTTCACACCAGAAGCAATTTCCTTCTTTCTCTTGCCCAAGAGGGACATTATTACAGCCTGCTGTGTTTCTCTTGTGTGTTATTCTTGTTTTTCAAGTAGATTAGAAGCCAGTTACAGATGGTTTTTATCATTCATAGTTTTATGCTTCTCTCCCCGGGTTCATCTGTTTCCATGGGAAGGAATGCCCTGTACTTAATGATATGTCTCAAATGCAGACTTTTCCTCTTGGGTTTGCAAGGCACATTTGGAGAAATAGGCATACCTTGAATTTTCTTGCTGTAGTCTACAAGGGTTTCCCCCAGTAGAGTGACCCTTTAGACAAAAGGGAAGAATGAGCCCATATTTCACAAACGTAAAGTGGGTGAGTGGCAGGCATCTCATCATAACATGTAGAAGAATCAGGAAAAAAAATCTGAGCAGGCAGAAAAATCTGCAGCCACATGATCAAAGGCTTTTGCTGTTCCCCCTTTAAAAACTGACTCTTTTCTTTCTTTTCATTCTAACAAGGGTTATTTTCTGGTATAATATGTTGCAGTCAAAAAATACTTTTGCTTTTGTTCTCTAGTCTTTCGGTGATTAAATCATTTTGGGGAACTGCAGCACCCTATTGCTGCTGCTCCCTTTGTGACAGGTTTCTTGTAAAATACTTGTTGTTTCTTCTTTCTTTGCTTGTTTCCATAAGGATCTGGCACCTTAGAATTCCAGGCTGCCTACAGACAAATGCTTCCTGGGGAGGGAAACCTGAGCAACACACACACACACACACACACGCACGCACGCACCCACACAATCAGCCCAAAATATGATGGAGTGAAGGAACTGGCTCAGAAACCAGACCTTCTTCTTGGTCTCTTCCTCTCCACATGGAAGATAGTGGACGAGTGTCCCCTAGCCCCCTTCTCTTTTCCTTTTTGCCTTCTGCTTTGTTTCTGCAGAATGTGAAACTGCCTTGGGCACAAACATATAACATGGAGGAAGGGGTAAGTCCTCAGAGACCATGTTACTTGGGCCTCATTTGAATTTTGGGTTTGCTCATTTGTAGCTGAATAGACTCTAGCTGGTGACAGTTACAGCTTTTGAGCCAAACTGATTTGGTTATTAAAGCCGCACCATCAGTGACTAACAATCCTTACCTTTGCCCCCACCCAAGACAGTCTTGGCACAATTGATGTTTGCCCAACTGACAGGGCCTTTGAGAAATTGCCTCTTGGCCATTACCAGCTCTTCTGGCTGGGGGGTGTTCCCTGGATTACCAACTCCCAAGTCAACCAGATGCTAGGTGCTCATTTACTTTGTATTTCTTGAGGACCAGCTGTAAGGCTTATGTGCTCATGGAGACATTAGCTCTGAAGAATGCAGGGCCTTGCTGGCCTTTCCACTGAGCTCTAGAAGTGTCTGTCCAGCTACTCACTCAGCCTTAACAGTTGGGCATACCCTAGGCTTCTCAAACTTACTGTGTCCCAAACGGAGCATCCTCCACCCAAATCCCTGTCATCCCAGAAAATGTCTCCCCCTCCGTAAACAGCAGCTCTATCATCCCAGTTGCTCAGCCTTCAAATGCCTCTTTCTTTCACACCCTACATGTTATCTGTCAGAAAATCCTGTGGGCATGATATTCCAAGTATAGTCAGAAGCCAGCCACTTCTCATCACCTCCACTGCCACCACCCAAGGCCAAGCCCCCATCAGCTCTGGCCTGGAGGACAACACTCACCTCATACCTGGCTCTGCTTCCACTATTGTCTCAACCAGCCTAGCCTACGACTTTCATGGCACTGGAGGGAGGCTTTGAACGTATTGTATTGCTAGTCGTGTCCCTCCTCCAATGCCCCACTCAGTAAATGCCAACGTCCTCCCTCACATGGGCTACAAGGCCTGCATGAAATGCCCTCCTCATCCCTCCTCATCTCTTCCCTCCTTGTCTCCTTAAAACTCTCTGTTCTCTGGCTCCAGCCCTAGTCTCCTTGCTCCTTCCAGAATATGCCAAGCTATGCTCACTTTAAGGGCCTTGCACTGGCTATTCCCCCTCCAGTACTAGGCCCATAAGCATCTCACCTCCTTCAGATGGGCAACTAAATAAATAGATATCTCACAGAAGAAAATGAAGTACAAATGGCCAATAAATACATGAAAAAATGCTAAACATCTCTGGCCATCAGAGAAATGCAAATTAAAACAACACTGAGGTTTCATCTTAAGAAAGAATGGCTATCAAAAAACAAATAATGAGTGAGTCTGCAAGGGGTGGGAGGAAGCATCCTTCAACATTGCTGGTAGGAATGTAAACTGGTACAACCACTATGGAAATCAGCATGGAGAGTCTTAAAAAAAACTAAAACGAGAAATTCCATTCAACCCAGCTATTCCCTTTTTTGGTATTTTCTCAATAGAGTTAAAGACATCATATTATAGTGATGTATTCATACCCATCATTATAGCAGCACAACTCATAATAACTAAACAATAGAAATAGCCTGTATGTCTATCGATCAACAGATGAAAGGATAAAGTGTGGTATTTACACACAGTAGAGTACTACTGTGTCATAAAGAAGGATAAACATGAGTCATCTGTAGGAGAATGGATGCACCTGAGACTGTAATGTTAAGAGAAATAAATCAAACATACAAGTTTAAATGTTGTGCATCTTCTCTTATATGAGAAATCCAAAGTATAAATAATTTTTAAAAACAAAATAAAAAAAGATAAGATGAAACAGAGAGAGAGAGAAAGAGAGAGAAAGAGAGAGAGAGAGCAAGCTGTTTTTCAAATTGGAAGGAGGCCAAGAGATGGGAGGGGGAGAGGGAGGAAAATAAAAAGAGCTAAGATGTGTTAAGTACATGTACCTACCCCCTAAGATGAATGTAAACTTCACTTACTGCAAACATGTACTAGTAAAAACATTAAAAAAAAAGAATTGGAGATTGGATGTAGTGATGCATACCTGTAACTTCAGCTGCTCAGGAGACTGAAGCACAAGGATCACAAGTTCAAGGCCAGCCTACGAAATTTAGTGTGACCCTGTCTCAAAATAAACAAATAAGACAGAGGATGCAGCTCAGTGGTAGAGCACCCTTGGTTTGATCACCTGTATCAGAGGTTTTTATGGCCTTCCAACGTGTCCCTTGAGGAAGGACCATTTTGTTTTCTAAATGCCACTAGAATCATTCTTAATTCCCCCTATCCTAAGGCCCATTTATCTTCCTGAGGAATATAGATTGGTTTTAATGATTCCTCAGGAACCAGGAGTAAGGCTAGAGTTTTAAACGGCTGTAAGGCATTCCTTTTTGCTTTTCCAAGAAAACTTTAGACATGTCTCTGACATTCCTTGTAATGCATGACTGTGACCTGCATGGGAAGATGGACGGCCTCTAGGAGCTGTAGAATTTCCTATTCATACTTTATAAATGATTGTTTATTAGTTAGCAAATCCCTTTCTTTCCAGATTGCTGCATGAGTATGTAGCACCAGAGAGGTATATTTGGAGTTTGTATAGATATTTACCTTTGGTGGGGGTTACTGGGGATCAAACTTATGACCTCGTGCTTAGCAGGCAAGCACTTGAGCTACTGCACTAAATCCCTAGCCCTGATATTTAGCTTTTTGCCTTTTCCTAATATCAATGTCTGAGTAAGAGCTATTAGCTCTACTTTTGAGCAGAGGTCCCTGGGGGGAAAGTTTTGCTTTAATGACTTGTTAACTGACAACTGCATAACCTGCCTTTTGGTGGCCTTCTTGGACAAGGCTATTTCCTTCACCTCCTCAGGGCTTTGGTGGGGCAGGCCACTGATGTTCTGCCTACTTACATAGATCTGGGAGATCACTTGTTCACAAGAGTAGCTAACTTCTGGGCCTGTGACTATCAAAGAGGCAGGATTAAGAGTAGTGTAAGTTTTTATAATAACCTCATGGGTGCCTAATAGCATGGCCGGATACTTGGTAAGCTGTTCCTCTGTTTACAAGCAACCTTTTTCCTCCAAAACAGCCTTGACCTGATAGGGAGTCAAACTTTTAGTCCCTGTCCTAAAGTTAGTTTTGTAGTTTTCACTGTTAACATAGCTATAGCTGCTACTGCTCTCAGGCACAGTGGCCATCCAGCAGCCACCCCGTCTCACTTTTTTGAAAAGTATGCCACTGAGTGTTCTTGTCCTAGGCTTTGGGTCTCTTTTCTGATGTGTAGCGGAAGAAGGGCTTTCTTAATTCAAGTATTCTCAGGGCTGGAGCCTGAGTAAGGGCATGCTTCATTTCTCTAAAGGCATGGTCAGTCACTTTTGTCCATTCTAGGGGCATAGACTCAGGACCTTTGACAGTTTCATATAAAGGCTTCTCCATTAGTCCCAAGTTAGATATCCAGATCTAGCAGAAGCTGTGTATCCCCAAGCATAAATCAAGCTGTTGTTTAGTGGAAGGAGGCCCAAGATCATAGATAGCCTGGATCCAGTTCCTAGACAGCTATTTTTCCCAAGATATAAGAACATATCCCAAATAATGAACTTTCTGGAGGGATACCTGAGACTTTTCCTTGGAGACTTACCTTCTTAGCTAGAAATTTGAGAATTGGTGTGGTATTAAGGTTGGATAACCCCTGCTGCAAACTAGAATAATATATATATATATATATATATATATATATATATATATATATAGTAGGATGGATCCTGTTTACCTCTAGGATCCTTAAATCTTTCTCTAATGCCTAAGCAAAAAAAGATCAGAGCTATCTCTAAACTCCTGTGGGAGAACTGTCCAAGTATACTGTTGCTTTTCTCTTCACATGGGATTTTCCCAATCAAAGGCAAACATAAACTGACACTCTGAAGTAGGGAAATGGAAAAGAATGCATCTATGAGATCTAAGATTGAGAACAAATTACTGTCTCCTGGAATTTGGGAAAGAATTGTATTTGGATTTGCCACAGAGGGTGGAATTGGATGACAGTCTCATTAATGAGGCAGAGGTCCTGTACCATCCTATAGTTTCCTGATTGCTTTCTTACAAGAAGAATGGAATATTGCAAGGGTACTCACAAGGTCACAGAATGCTGTATATGAGAAACCTGTCTATGAGAAGGTGGAGGCCTTTATGTGTGTCTTCTTTGATTGGCTACTACATTTAGTAAGGAAATAAGCTGGGGTCTTTTAGTTTTATAACTACTGGCATAGCTGAATTTGCCCTGCCAGTTATTCTATTACACCATGCAGCAGAATCCACCTGTTGGCTAATTTGGTCAGGGAGACCTAGTATAGTCCAAACAAGTAAAATCTATTTTGGGCTTTGCTGGAATTTGACAATTGCTCCTAATTTTGCTAGTGAATTTTTTCCTAGCAAGAGAGTAGGACACTATGATACAGTTAAAAACTCTGGTCAAACATTTGGCTTTCAAAGTCACACAGGAGTAAAGGAGTAAAGAATCTCCAAATAGGAGTCTTCTCAGCCAGAACTATGACTATAGTTTTCAGAGAAGTAAGTCAAAACGGAATGAGCTCCCCCTTGTTGATAAGGAATCAAATTGGCTCACCTAAAATTACACAGGATTCCTCACAGGAAATAGTTATATTTGTAGAGAGAGGCACTGTAGATAACCTTGGGCCTCCTCAATTGTCACAACTAAGAGATTTGTCTGCCTTCGCTCCTCTTTGGGAGCAGAGACAGTAAACCCTCTGGTGCCATGAGTCAGGCTCATTGACCATCTCACACTCAGGGCAGGGTCCATGTGGTGGCTCTGTGCAGTCGCATGCCAAGTGTCCAGATCTTCTTATACTTGAAACAGGAACTCTTTCTTCAGTTGTCTTTGTGTTTTTCCTTAGATTAGTTGTGGCTAACCTATGCCACTACAAGGGGTTGTTTGTTATTATTGAAAACTCTAAAATGTTCACCACTCGATGCCTTAGACAATTTGGGTGAGATTAAAGCTTTGCCAATTGTGACAGTTATAATCTTAGCCTTTAAAAAATGCTCCTCCGAATCCTGATCATTGAACACAGAAAACACCATATCCAGCAATTGGATCACAGGTGTCTGTGGACCTATCTGAAATTTTTGCAATTTATACTGAATATCTGGCACTGATTGATAAATGAAATTATGTCCCACCAGTGCCTCTGCCTTCTTGGAAGATGGATCTATGTTAGTGTATTTATGAAAGACTTCTACTAATTGGCTATGGAAGACAGTTGCATTTTCCTCTTTGCCTTGTATGACTCCACTAACCTTATCATAATTAACAGATTTCTTAATACACATTTTCATCCACACAATAAGAGAAGCTATCATTTAGGACATCATTTTTAGTCCCTAAAAGTTTCAGCTTGGTTCTTTTGAAGGGAGAATAGCCTCTCTGGGGTGGTTTTCTTCCCTTTGTAAAGCATATTGCTCACTCACATAGTTCTTAACCTTTTTTAGGATTCTTTGTCTTTCATCTGGGGTACATCTCCCCAAGATAAGTCAAAAACAAGGGTCAAAGTTTGAAGCCCTTTTGCAAACTTACTAGGGTTTTCTGACAGTCAACCAAGCCATTCTTTTCATTGCTGAATATCTGCAACTGAAAAAGGGACCTGAGCTGGAGTAGTATCCTCTGCTCTTGGGACTTCTCTCAGGGGCAGGATGAGTTTTGAACTAGAAGAGTAAGATGCAACACTTCAGGTAAGTCCTGTAGGGCTTAAAACTGTGTGCACCTTGTGGGACTTAGGTTGTCTGAGGAGTAGAATAAGGGGACTGAGGAACTTTGGCTTCTCCTGGGGCATCTAGTGAGGTTCCTGAGTCACTTGGTGGGGATAGGACTTACTTAGTGGCCTGAAGATTATAAAGAAGAGGTCAAGAAGACCTTTCAGTATAGTCTTCATGAAACAGATAGTCTTCATTAAACAGATTGGAGAGACCTATACCTCCCTGAGAGAGAGGTGAGAGTCCAATGACACGATCATCAAAGATGTCTCACCCTTCCTCAGGGGCCACTCTCAATACCATAGGGGCTTTACTTGAAATAAAGGGTCACAAAAGCCTAAACATAAGGGATTTCACTCCACCTTCTATGTTTTAAGCAGAAATAATTTAACTGAAAATAGTTTCACAATTACAACTGCCATCCTATACCCATCTCTTGCCATTTCCAAGTTCATATGGAACCCAAACTATATTACAGTGGCACATAAGCTGTCCCCCCAGCCTCACCATACCGAGAATCAAACTCAGGACCTTGTACTTGCCAGGCAGGTGCTGCGCTGCTGAGCTATATCCCCAGCCCAGCTGTTTCTTTGTTAATTAGGCAGGATCAAACCTTCCCCACCGATCAAGGATATGGCCTGGAGGTGAAGTTGCTGGAATGTGTAGAGCATGCAGTTTCCCATGCCTTGTCTTGGGGCCTAGGGAGAAAGAGGGACAACTAGGTCTTGGCTTGTTAAGATGGCATGCCATGCAGGAGGAGATGGATTTGAGGTCACAAAGCATTCCTTATGAGACTCAAGTGTACTAGCCATGAATCTGTCCAAAGCTATGATGACACTGGTGTCTTTCATAGACGCATCCAAGAATGTCCTACTGAGGGACTTTTGTGCTAATACTGGGGCCCACTAACTCCTGAGAGACAAGGGTGTTGGGCCACATGATGGCTTAGCCCTTTGAAACTCTCATGAAATCAGAGTGGAGTCCCTCCCCACAAGGACTCCCTTCACTGCATTGAGCTACTTGATGACTCTGCTTAAGCAGGGTGGAGACAGCTGGGAAACAAAACCTCTCACATTTACCCCAGTAGTAAAAACTCTGGTGCTTTAAGGCAGTAGAGATGGAAACCTCTTTTTAAAGAAACCTTAAAATGTTTCAAGAACAAGGATGGCTCTATTTTTGTGTACTCACAGTCACTTGAGTTAAGCTTTACTGGCTGTTCTTTTGTTCTGCTCCAGCCATCAATCATATGTATAAATTACTGGAACGTAGTTAGAAGAAACAAGGAAGGACTCTAGCTCAATCTAAAAAAAAAAGAAAAGGAATTTTTTGTTTGAAAAAATGGTAAACCAACATAATGGTGGCTGACCCAAAAAACAACAGCCAGATGCCTGATAAGACAAGATTGCAACCCTAAGATAGCATCCCAAGAAAGAAATGGCCATCTAGGAGGAAAGCACAGGTGGCACTTTGTGCTCAAAAGGAGAGAATTGGGGTAGGCAGAGATTAAGATAATTTTCCAAATGAATAGCAAAATATTATGGAGGATAGAAATGCAAAGGCAAAAGGTATAATAATTGAATCTCTGGCTACTTAACTCATACCATTAGAGTGAGCACAAATGTGAAAATGAAAGAAAAGGGGAGATAAACTTGAAATGGGCCTAAAGGGCTCCTACAGCTGGAAGTAAAATAAAGGCCATGCATTTTCCTTCCACCCCACATGGTAGGAAAAGCAGGAAACAGTTCCCAGCAGCATGAGAAAAGTCTCCTGAATTCCCAGCCTAGGGAAGAGAGAGAAAAAAAGGTTCCTGAAGGGCCTTATCTGTTCTCCTGGTGAAGCCAAATACATATGTTACCAGATATGGGGTGCTCAAGTCTCCTTTTAGAGGTGATTTCTGGGTCCTTTCTGGCCTGGATAAAGAATTGAAGCATAAACAGTGGTAAAGTTACACATTTACTTAAAGGTAGGGAAAAAACAGAAGGATAGGGAAAGAATAGGCTCTGCAGAGTGAGTTTGGGCTGAGTAAAGATGGAAGAAAAATAAAACTATGCCCCATGGAGCAGGATGGGCTACCAGGAAAGGGCGTGATAGTGAGCACTTAATGGTGACTATCTCTTTTTCATGTTTCCCACACTGGCATTAAGTCCAAGTCATCCTATCAAAAAATTACTTGAGTTCTTGTGAGAAGTCCACATGCAGGGTTCTGAAAAGTGTTTTGCACGTGTGTCACATCTCCTTTCCCAGCTACTTTTAGCCACCCTATCTTTCTGTTCTTCTAAAATATGAGTATGCCTGTATCACTGTAATATGATGTCTTTAACTGTGAAAGATACCAAAAAGGAGGATAGCTAGATCAATTGGAATTTCTAGTTTCAGGTCTTTAATGAATCTCCATATTGATTTGCATAGTGGTTGCACTACTTTATATTCCCACTAACAATGTAGAAGCATGTCCCATCCCCAGCATTTGTTATTGTTTGCTTGTTTGTTTCATGATAGTCATTCTTTCTGGGGTAAGATGGGATCTCAAATGACAGCTTTTAGGATTCTGATGGAAAAGATGAGTCCATTCCTTTACTCTCAATCTGAAAGTGCCATGATCCTCACAGCCAGGTGGGTTCTGAGAGAGGTTGTATTAATAAGGTTTACTAGAGAAACAAACATAACACAAGCTATACAAATGTATAAGAAATTACAAGCTTTAGTGGCTTACGATGGTCAGCCAGAGTCAGATGAGGAAGTGTGCAGAAGGTGTCTGCATGCCAGAGGCTGACGGGTCCAGCCCAAGGTCTGAAGCTTACTGCAGTGTCCCATGCAAGTCCATATCAGGGAGCTGATGGGTCTGCGATGGAAGGCTGAAGAGTCTACCACAGAAGGCTGAAGAGTCCCAAGTAGAAGCCAAACAGTCTGCACCAGAAGCCAGGAGACAACATCCAAGTTGAAGGCAAAGACTCCTCCAAAGACAAAGGCTCCTCCAAAGACAAAGGCTCCTCCAAAGAACCAGCAATCAGTCCCTACTCCTTTGCTTTTTGTTGTAAACAGGCTACTCCCCTCAGGTGGGTGTAGCACTCGCACCATCTGCATGCCCTCTTCTTGCACAGACTGAGGATGTTACAAAGTAAGGACCCTGGCCCCTGCTGAATCACTTAAACTTCTGACCTTCTCAAATTGACAAAATGTACCAACCATAACAATCCATTCCTGTCAACTTGGCAACCAAACACATTTCTTTAAACCATTTCCAGATACAAAGACATGCTTATAATTATGCCTAACATGTTATAACTATCCTGTGTACAAACAGAAACGTACTAATTCCCTCACCAGAATAGAAGGCCAGTTTTCCTTAAGTGATGCTTATTCTTACCATTTCACAATTTGAACACTGTAACACAGCTTAACAATCCTTAAGAACCAGTGTTAAGTCTATCAGCATTATATTACATTACAACCGTATTAGGGGAGGCATAGTACAATTATATTTCTCTTTTCTGTAGCTGATCACTGGGTCATAGCTGGTGTTTACTATTTCTTCAAAAGACCATCCCACCTTTCTATCAATCCAGCAGCTTCTGGATGGTGAGGAACATGTGAAGACCACTGAATTCTGTGGGCATGAGCCCACTTCCTCACTTCTTTGGCTGTGAAATGTGCTTTTTGGTCAGAGACAATGCTATGTGGAATTCCATGGTGATGGACAAGGCATTCTATGAGTCCATGGATGGTAGTTTTGGCAAAAACTTTACATGCAGCAAAGGCAAATCCATATCCAGAACACAAGTCTATGACAATGAGGACAAAGCACAGTCTCTTCCAAGATGGAAGTGCCTCAATATAATCAACCTATCATTATGTCACAGGTTGATCACCCCAGGGAATGATGCCATATCAGGGACTCAGTGTTGGCCTCTGCTGCTGGCATATCGGGCATTCAGCAGTGGCTGTAACCAGATCTGCCTTGTTAAGTAGGAGTCCATGTTGCTCAGTCCATGCATAACCTCCATTCCTGCCACCATGGCCACTCTGTTCATGGGCCCATTGGGGCATTGACAGGGGTGGCTCAAGAAGGTTGGCCACTATCCAAAGAATGGGTCATCTTATCTACTTTATTATTAAAGTCCTCTTCTGCCAATGTCACATTTTGCAGCATTTACATGGGAAACAAATATTTTTACATCCTCTGCCCACATGGAAAGGTCTATACACATACCTCTGCCCAAAATATCTTTGTCATCAATTTTTCAGTTATGTTCTTTCCAAGTTCCTGACCATCCATCCAGATCATTGGTGATGGCCCATGAATCAGTATACAGTTGTACATCTGGCCATTTCTCCTGCCAGTACACTGCCTGAAGTTCTACCCACTGCGACAATTTCCCTTCACCACAGTTCTTTAGGGATGTCCCAGAATGAGGCTGTAATGCTGTAGCTGTCCACCTGCAGATGTGCAGGGCCATCTGTAACCTAAGCCGTAGTCTTCTCTTCCTCTGATAGCTGATCATATGGTACATCCCACAAAGTCATAGGTGCATTCTAGAAAAGAGAAGGCACTATAGTAGGTGTAGGAGCCATAGGTATCTGTGCAACTTCCTAATATAATTTACTTGTGTCCTCTGGACCTGCCCTGGATTGATCACAAATATACCATTTCCATTTAATGATAGACTGTTCCTGTGCACATCTAACCCTATGACTTGGTGGATCAGATAATACTCAGGCCATAAAAGGCAACTCAGGCACACAGTGACCTGGTGTCCCATGGTCAAGCATTCAGTTTCCACTAAGGCTCAGTATCAAGCCAAAAGCTTTTTTTCAAAGAGAGAGAAGTTGTCTGCTCCTGGACCCACTAATCCTGGCTACAGAAGACACAGTACCATACAGTAGATGCAGTTGATGGCAGAGCCTTGCTCCAAAATTCCAAAGGTCTCCACTGCGATTCACTTATGGAGGCCTGCCAGAGACTCCAAACAGCATCGCTACCTGCTACTGACACTTCAAGTACCACTGGATCTGGTGGATCATATGGCCCTGTGGGACAGAAGCCTGCACAGCAGCCTTGACCTGTTGCAGAGCCTTTTATTGTTCTGGGCCCCACTCAAAACTAGCAGCTTTCTGAGTCACTCGGTAGATGGGCCAGAGCAAGACATCTAAGTGAGGAATATGTTGCCTCCAAAATACAAAGAGCCCCACTAGGTGTTGTGCCTCTTTGCAGGTTGTAGGGGAAGCCAGATGCAAGACCTTATATTTTACCTTAGAAAGACTATCTCTACATGCTCCACAACGCTGGATTCCTAGAAACTTCACCAAGGTAGAAGGACCTTGAATTTTTGTTGGATTTGTTTCCCATCCTCTGGCTCTCAAATATTGCACTAACAAATTCAAAGTGGTTGCTACCTCCTGCTTACTAGGCCCAGTCATCATAACATCACCAATTTAGTGGACCAGTGTGATACCATGTGAGAATGAAAGGCGATTAAGATTCTTATGAACTAAGGGCTGGTCAGTTAATATAACCCTGAAGTAAGACAGTGAAGGTATATTGCTGGCCTTGTGAGCTGAAAGCAAATTGTTTCTGATGGTCCCTATGGATAGGTATGGAGAAGGAAGTATTTGCCAAATCAGTAAGAGCTGTATATACCAAGTACTAGGAGATGTGTTAATCAGCTCAAGCAAGGAAACCACAGCTGGTACTGCAGCTGCAATTGGAGTCACCACTTGATTCAGTTTACAGTAACCTACTGTCATTCTCCAATACCCATCTGTCTTCTGCACAGACCCAATGGCAGAATTAAAAGGAGATGTGGTGGGCACCACCACCCCTGCCTCCTTCAAGTCCTTGATGGTGGCACTAATCTCTGGAATCCCTCTAGGAATGTGATACTGGTTTTGGTTTACTATTTTACCAGGCAAAGGCAACCCTAATGGCTTCCATTTTGGCCTTCCCAATCATAATAGCCCTCACACAACAGGGCAGAGAACCAAGGTGAGAATTCTGCCAGGTACTAAGTACATCTATCCCAATTATACATTCCAGAACAGGGGAAATGACTACACGATGGATTCGAGGACCTATTGGATCTACTATGAGTCAGACCTTTGCTAAAACTCCATTGACCACCTGACCTCCATAGGCCCCTACTCTTACTGGAGGCCACAATGATGTTTTGGATCCCCTGGAATCAGTATTAGTTCAGAACCAGTGTCCAGTAGTCCCCAAAATGTCTGATCATTGCCCTTTCCCCATTGTACAGTTACTTGGGCAAAAGGCCTCAGCTCCATTTGGGGAAGGATGAGAGAAAGACTGTATAAATTTTTGGTACATTGAGATCCTTCCCCAAGGGGACCTGGCCTCCCCTTCATTCAAGGGGTTCTGGGTCTGTAAACTGGATCAAATATGTGAACTGTTTGAGGGGCCAGTATTCCCTGTTCCTCTGACAGGATGTAGGCTTCTGTTCATTTGCCCTTAATTTTTTTTATTATATAAATCTAGTAAAGATTTTGTAGGCTTCCTATCTATCTCACTTTTGGGAACACCATGGATAGGTGGCCAGTGCCAAAGATCTGCATGTGTCAGATTGTTTTGGTTATTGTTTCACTTCTGCTGTCCATTGTGGTAAGTACAGGGACCCTGCCTTTGGCAATTGAGTGCTGCCACTTGACCTCTGCCACTCCAGTATCCAATCAAGCCTGTCCTCATTAAATTTTCTAGTTGAGTAACCTCAGTCCCCACTGTAAGGTCTGGCATATAGAAAAGAGTAATAACAGGGCCCTTCAGGGATGCTGGTGCTCCTCTCACAAATCTGTTTCTCAAGGTGTTGGTGAAGGGTATGTTTTCTGGATCATCCCAGTGTGGAGGATTAGGTTTAACTTGACAGATCCACCCCAGCATTCCCATGTCCCTAAGCCTCTGAATCCCCTCATCAACACTAAACCATGGAATATCAGGCATCTCTAACTCATTCATGGTGGGCCATCTTTTGAGCCATATTTCTGCCAACCAGCCAAATAAACTGTTAAACACCTTTCTTTACTCCAGAAGTTGCAACATTAAATTCAGAATCTCTGCTTAATGGACCTATGTCAACAAATTCAGCCTGATCCAGGTGTATATTTTTGCCACCATTATCCTACACTCATAAAATCCATTCCCACGCTTGCTCATTAGGCCTCTGCTTATAAGAGTTAGAAAACTCAAGAAGTTCTTTGGGAGAATAGTGAACCTCCTCATGGGTCACACTATGTACCTCACCCTTAGGAGCCTTCTGTGATTTGAGCCTGGTTATAGGCCTAGAGGCAAAAATGGATGGTGAGGATGGGTCCTCAGGAGCGTCAGCATTATCCTTTATGGCTGACACAGGATTAGCTTCCCCAGGCATACTGGGGGATGCTAACACCAGAGTGGGTGGAGGTGGTGATGCCTCTGCCACAAGGCATAGAGAAAATTCTTCATCTGGCAAAATAATCTCATCAACACCTAGAAACTCAACATCCGCAGCTTCCTCAGGGTCCTCCTACATGTCTCCATCCTGGTTTATGGGATCCCATTCCTTTCTAATCAGTGTCCTCACCTTTGCTTCAGACACCCTTCAAGGCTGAGTGTTAAACTTACGTTGCAGTTCAGCCAATCAAATTATGAGGGACTGTGTCTGAGTTTCTGCAATCTCAGCCTTGTGGTTAAGAGAGATTTTCTTGCAGGACACACTTAGAAATTTTAAAATTTCTTATCTGTGTCAGGAGCTGGAAATTTGAATCTTTGAGTTCCTTATTTTCCTCTATCAATTAGTCCTCACAACCAGAAGACTTTAGATTTCTTATGGATATTTTGAGCTCATAGTTTTCTTTCACTTATTTGTCCAGGGATGCTATGACCAACCAATCAACATCATTATATTTTCTACTCCGCCAAAGAAATTTAGAAGTATCATATACAGAGTTGCTAAATTACTGACATTTCACAAGTGGTAAATTAGGATAATCAAATGGATCTACATGGCATACTATGTTAAAGTTAATGCTGAGGATTATCAGTGTACCCCACAGAAGTAGAAGGAGAGACCATGGTGTCTTTAGGTATCATCAAATTGCAGAGCCAACTCCAGGAACCCCTGAAACCACTGAAGGATGCCATCATTATAATTCTGTTTCTCTTGAGCCATTCCCAGTACCAAAATCTGCATTGGTTAGGGTTTATTAGAGTAACAGACATAACACAAAATAAACAAATGTATAAGAAATTACAAGAGTGGCTTATGATGGTCAGCCACAGAGTTGGATGAGGAATGTACAGAGGGCATCTGCATGGTGGAAGCTGGAGAGTCCAGCCCAAGGACTGGAGCTTACTGTAGTGTCCCATACAAGTCCATATCAACAGGCTGATGGGTCTGTGATGGAAGGCTGAAGAGTCCCAAGTAGAAGCCAAACAGTCTGCACCAGAATCCAGGAGACAACATCCAAGTTGAAGGCAAAGACTGGGGCTCCTCCAAAGAACCAGCAATCAGTCCCTACTCCTTTGCTTTTTGTTTGTTGTAAACAGGCTACTCCCCTCAGGTGGGTGTAGCACTCGCATCATCTGCATGCCCTCTTCTTGCACAGACTGAGGATGTTACAAAGTAAGGACCCTGGCCCCTGCTGAATCACTTAAACTTCTGACCTTCTCAAATTGACAAAATGTATCAATCATAACAGGGGGCAACAGGAGATTAAGGAAAACAGACACATAATTAAAGGAAAGCTGGGACAGGATGACCTCTCTGATGGAGAGGCAGCAGTAACCCAGCACAGTTTGCATCTTTATTTACACACGGTACAAAGGGGGTAGGCACTCAACAGAGTCAAAAGTGCAAGGTCTTAGTGTTTTGCTGATAACACTAAAAGAGAAACATTCTCAGAGCTATCTGTGCTACAGTTAACAGGGAGGAACACCAAAGCCAGACACCTGCCAGACTGGCCTTGCTCTAATCCCGACAACTTGTTCATATGGCTCACCTCTCTCGTGTGCTGTGTTCTCAGGGTTGGCTGTGCTCTGGCCCCCACTGTGTGATCGATCTCCAGCTCAGTCACTTCCCACAGAAAGCTTTTTGTAGACATCAGTTTTTCTTTATAAATTACAAGGTGTTTAAAGAAGGGCCTTTTATTTCCCATTTTATACACTCAGGATTTGTTTGAAACATTTACAATAGATATATGTCACTTTTATAGTCAGAAAAGAAATAGCTACACATTGTGGCACAGCCCTGCAATCCTAGTACTCAGGAGACTAAGGCAGGCGATCACAGTGAGTTTGATGTTAGCCTGGACTACATACTACACTCTGAACTACAGAGTGAGGCCCTGTCTCAAAATAATAATAATTATAATAATAATTATTATTATAATAGGATGTGCTTTGTTGAAAAAGGGAAATAGAATTTTAGTGGTAACGGGGAAAATCAGTATCTTTCCCTCATCCATGTTAAGGTACACAGTTGAGACCCTCTATAACAAAAGATAGATTAACAAGAGAAAAGCTTATACATTTACTAAGTTTGAATGGCATGGGGGTCTTCAGACTGAAAAGGCAGCACTGGAAGTGTAGCTCAGTGGTAGAGCACTTGCCTAGCATGAGTAAGGCCCTGAGCCTGAGCCTCAGCAATACCCTCCCCCAATAGGGAAATCTGTGTATTTGTAGGATCATACAGAAGTATAATTGGAGGAATGGTGTGTGCTATAATGTAATAAACTGGGGAGTTGGGGGCACTTAACAAGGCCTGTTTCTTAGATTCTTCTGTATGGCACTGCTTTCTTCTGAGCACAGGGCAGGGCATCTGTCACAAAACAGACTATAGGGGAGAATGTCAGAGTATGAGCATAGGTTTTATGTCCTGCTCCAGGGAAGAAGGGGTAAAGGAAACTCTAGTTTCTGTGACTCACTTCAGGGGAGAAAGGAGCAAGGGGACTTTCAAGTTCTCCTTCAGGAGAGAGGGGACAGCAGATCAAGGACACCCTACCTGCTTCTGTGGTTTTCCAATTCCCTTTAGCAGAAATACTCAGTCTGCCAAGAGAACATATTTGGGGATAGTGTGTCCTGAACCTGTACTGTGCTTTAAATCAGTGCTATCCAATGGAACTTTCTGAGATGAAGGAAATACTCGGTATCTGTGTTGTCCAGTAGCCATGTGGCTATTAAGCACTTGAAATGTGACTGATTCAGCTAGGTGTGGTAGTACATGCCTGTAAACCCAGCACTCTGGGGAGCTGAGGCAAGAAGATCATATTTTCAAACCCAGTCTCGGCAACTTAGCAATTTAGTGAGACTCTGTGTCAAAATAAAAATTACAAAAGGCATGGGAATGCAGCTTAGTGCAAAGGCCCTGGGTTCAATCCCTAGTATCTGTCACAGAAAGAAAGAAAAGAAAAGAAAAGAAACTGATTCTACTGAGGATTGAAATTTAAATCTCATTGCTATAATTTTCATTTAAATTCCAGTAGCTGGAATTAATGGCTATTGCATTAGACAGTGTAACCTTAATAACTGTATGCTAACATATGCATACTCTTTTCTTATTAAATTGTACATTCACTCTCTTCATTTGTGCTCCTGTAACAATGATGTCAGTTTTATACTAAATTTTGTAAACTTTCAATTTTCCCATATTATTTATATGACATCCATACTTTTGATTGTGGTTTGATATTTCTTGTACATTACAGACAAACCTAAAAAAAGAATTTTTACACAAAATTCTAATCCTAAACAATGTAAAGGTGGCTACTTCAGAAATGCAAATTAAAACAACACTGAGATTCCATCTCACTTCATAAAGAATGGCTATGATCAAGAAATCAAATAATAACAAATGCTGCCAAATCTGTGAGGGAAAAGGAACACTTCTCCATTATTGGTGGGGTGTAGACAGGTACAATCACTATAGAAAACAGTATGGAGATTCCTCAAACAACTAAAACTACAAGGTCCATTTGACCCAGCTATTCTCCTTTTAGGTATCTCACCAAAAGAGTTAAAGTTGTCATACCACAGTGATACACATATATTCGTGTTTATAGCAGCACAATTCATAATAGCTAAATCTTGGAAACAGCTTGCATGTCTACCAACAGACAAATAGATGAAGAAGTGTGGTATTTACACACAATGGAATACTACTGTGACATAAAGAATAAACTTAAGTCATTTTTAGGGAAATAGATGCACCTTGAGACTATAATGTTAAATGAAATAAATCAAACACACAAGCTTAAATATAGCATGGATTCACTTATATGAAAAATCCAAAGTATAAATAAGGAACAAAATGGAGGATAGATATTAGGAAGTCAGAAGAACTTGTTCAAATGGGAAAGGGGACAAGAGATGGGTTAGGGAGGAGGGAAGGATGGGGAAACAAATTTAATGGAAAAAAAGGAATTGAAAAAGTGGAATTGAGCTTTTGTAAATGGGGAGGTGAAGAAGGGTTGGAGGGAGGGGAGGGGAAAGGGACAAAAAAAAAAGGAATTTAGATGTGTTACAGACATGTACACATCCCCCGTGATGAATGCAATCATTATGTACTGCAAGCATTACTAATAAAAAAAAGTAGTCTAAAGGTGACAGCAACTCCTGAGTAGCAATTAGGTAGACTGAGGGAGAGATGAGGAGGAGGAGGAAGAGGAAGAGTTAATAGGGGAAAAGCTCACAATGTTAATGTTAAATGGGAAAATGATACAACATTACAGTTAGAGTAGCTTCTCAGATATGTTAAAAAATACACACAGAAAATGTGCTGCTGGGGGTGTAGCTCAGTGATAAAGCGGGTGCTTAGCATTAGTGAGGCTCTGGGTTCCATCCCTAGCATGAAGGAAGGAAGACGGGAAGGATGGAGGGAAGGAGGAAATGGAAAAGAAAGCAAAAGGAAAAAGAAAAGGTAAGATGATTAGGAAGATTTTACTAAAATGTTAAGTGTTGCCTTTGGTGGTGATAAATACAGGCACTCTCCCTACCCCAACTTTGCTCCATTAATGTATTTTCTAATATTCTATATTGAAGCTGGGCATGGTGGCACACCCCTGTAATGCCAGTACTCTGGGACACTGAGGCAGGAGGATTGTAAGTTAGAGCCCAGCATGAGTGGTTTAGCAAGACTCTATCTTAATAATAATAATAATAATAATAATAATAATGGGCTGGGGGTGTAGCTCAATACAAAGGCTCTGGGTTTAATTCCAAGTACCACAAAACCAAACAAACAAAATTCTAGATTGAACAAAATGATAACTAGCAACCCGTTTTTTCTGTTTCTTTTACTGTCCCTAATTTCTCAGCCTCTGGGGATGTTTTTCTGGCAGAGATGTGCTTAGCTTGATTTCATTCAGTAGGAGCTTTGTTAACTTTCCTGTGATGGTTTTCATTTCATTTTTCTATGTAATGAATGATTTTGTCAAATTTCTCTTTCTTTTCTTAATTTTGTGTTTCCTTTCATTTTTTTCCTCAGCCACCCTGGGATTATCATCTACAGAGGTATGTTGGAGCAAGAAGTTTGGAATTTACACAGAGACTGCTTTTGGAGATTTTTCTTAGCCAAAACTAGTGCATGAGACTATCACTTCCTTATTCTCCTGTGGTGATAGGGATGGAACCCAGGGTCTTGCCCTCAACAAACATGAGTTCTACCAATGAGCTACACTCTCAGCTTTGGACTTTATTTTTCCATTGTGGTGGATTGAACCTAAAACCTTCAGACCAAGATACATGCCCAGCCTCCTTTGTTTTTTAATTTTAAGACTAGTGTCTCACTAAATTGCCCAGGTTGAGTTTGAAGTTGTGATCTTCCTGACTCAGCCTCCCCTAAATACATATATATATATATATATATATATATATATATATATATATCCCCCCCCAAGCGGTAGCAATAGTACATTCATTTCTAGGATAGCTCCAGGATTAGTGATTGGTTTGTTTCATGATGCTGGTGATTGAACTCACAGTCTTGAGCATGCTGGGCAAGTGCTTTAGCACTGAGCCATATCCCTAGCAAGATTTCTATTTTGATGCGAGACTAAAAGTAAACAAGGTCTTAAATGAGATGATACAATTTTGAATCTACTACCCTTTAAAATCAGGTTCCCTGATTAGGAACTTCCAGGGTATGTGAAGAGTCCAACCTCACACTGGGGTTCCCCAAGCCCTAAGAGAGGGTCAATACAGCCTTCTACAAAGGTGTATCTGTGAGATGATCAGCTGGTTGCCGATGGTGGCAGATATTTGCTTATTTTGAGTAAAAAATGAGTGGCAACTGTGTGTGTGCAGGTTCAACTAACAAGCCTCCCATTGGAACACAGCACCCCCAGATGATGTGGAAGGAACAAGTGTGATCTTTGAAACAAGTTTTCCAGGGCTGCTGACCATGCCTGCTTTTAGCAGTGACTTTTCTGATTCCTGCCCCTCTGGCTGCCTGCAGGACGAGGGCGAGGACCCCTGGTACCACAAAGCATGCAAGTGTGATTGCCAAGGAGCAGCCAATGCCCTGTGGTCTGCAGGTGTCACCTCGTTAGACTGCATACCAGGTGAGTGTCTCTTCTTGGCTGCTGCATGGGCATACCCTTGGGAGTACCTTATTGCTCCTCCTTTTACCTGGCTGAATTAAACCCTGAATGCTCCATGCTGGGTTCTCTGCAATTGGCCCCTGATCTTTAACTCTCACACTGGCCACTGTCAGCCCTGGCCAACAAGGTCAGAGGGGACCCAACCTTTAGTGAAATTGACTAATGGAACTGACTGAAAAGAAATGAACTGTGGGCTAGCATGGGATTTTGAGAAAAACATAGGCTTTGGGGCCAGAAAGGCCAGAGCTGGAATCCTGGCTGTGTCACTTGTAAACTAGAGGCCTGCCACTTGGTCCTTTTCTTGTTCAACAGAGAGGATGGCGCTGTGCCTGGATACCCATTGCTCACCACACAGTTCTGTGCTTCCCTGCATTTTTCAGCCCCTTGAAGCCAGGTGGCAGAACAGGAGCAGTGGTGTCCAGGGGCTAGCACTCAGCTCTTGGGCTCTCCCTCTCCCTGCCATGGAGCTGCCTGTTAAAGAGGGCAGCTTCTCCTTCAGTATGGTTCCTGGATGATTAAGCAGAGAATAACTTGCTGCCCGCCCACAGCAGAGAAGTCATGGCATGAAAAAAAAATAGTCCTCTGTTGTGTGAAGCCTTGGACATTCTTGGGACAGTTTGTTCTGCAGCTAACATAGTCATCCTACCTAGTGTGAAGGCCTTCCTCTGAGACAGGGGCCTGAACGTTTTGTCTGTAAAGGATTAAAACAGTAAAAGTTGGTGGCTTTGGGGACTAAACAGTCTCTGTCCCATATATTCAATTCTGTCATTTTAGTTTGCAAGCAGCACAGAGGATGAGTAAATGCACAAGCATGGTTGTGTTCCAATAAAACTTTATCAAGCTCCATTTGGCCCAAGGGTCACAGATTGCTGACTTCTGCTCTAAGGGTTGTTCTGAGAAATAAGTATACTGTAAGGCATAACAGCATCTTGTGTCGGACCTGGCAAAGTGTAACCTTTCATAAAAGGTAGTTCCTTTTTCCTGCCACCTCCTGGGGGCTCACACTCTCAGGAAGAAGTGAGCACATTTTAGGGGCTAGTGCAGGCCCAGAAAGTGTTCACAATGCTTAATCCTTTCCGGGGCTCAGGGCCTATTTTGCATGGACCTGGTTTAAGAAGATGCCCTGCAACTTCATATACTTTATAGACTTGCCTCGTAGTTGCTTGGCAAGAGACAGGTTTGGTGTCTGTGTGTGAGCCTCTCCTTATTACTTCTTTAAATTTGCATTAAAATAGCAAACTGGGCGGTTGGAGGGCTACGGCACAATAGTTTCTGCTACCTCCTTTGTTTCCTATTTACTAAAGGGGTAGGAAGTCCTTTCCAACACAGTCTGTTCCCTGGTGAACAGTGGGGCCCTATAATGGTAGTGAGAATATCAGGAAGGCCCTTGAGTTCAGGGAGGCTTTTCCTGGAGACATCCCAATGAGCACCATGACATGAGTTCAGGAAGCCAGTAAGTGTTGGTGTGAGCTGTACAGTCAATGTCGAAGACATCCCTCCCTTAAAAATCCACTTAGAAATCCACCCAACCCTCTTTCATCATGTGCCTACAGTGTCATGTGCCAGGCACTGCTAAGAAGACTAAAATGAAGGCCTCGTCTCCACCTTGGAGAACTTTACCACTGGAAATAAGCGGAAATAAGTATCCTTTTCCCTAGAAACATGGGACCTACTGCAATTCCACGCCAAGGAAATTCTAAGAAGAAGTTGGAAAGAGGTGATTTATGTAGATTGGCTTCATTGACCCCATCAATTTTGAAGCTGAGAAGGGTCTAGGGTTAGAGCAATGTGACTATGACTCTGGTCCCCTGAGCTGTAACCCTTCCCAGTTGCCATGAACTGGAAGTTCTAAAATATTTCAACTTAAGTGTTCCTTTTCCACTGTTTTTTTAAGCAACAGATATTTTCAGGCAGGAAAAAAAAAACCACCACACCACCTTAGTCTTAAATGGCTGATATTTTAATGGGCTCTTCCATAAATGAGATGATTCAGAGCAGCCATGCTGGCCATAAGCTTCCAGAAGTCACTTGCCAATTGGGGCCTCAATGCCTGTGATTCTTACTAACATTTTGAGAACACTTATGGTTTTTGAACATCCTGAGACTGACTGCTAACTCCGTGCTCCGCAGTAAGTGAGCAGATCCTAAAAAACACAGAAAGACAGGGAGTAGCTCAGAACCACCAGTGTAGCCACAGGGTGGCTCACTAATGCCCAGGGATCCACACAGAGCTCAGTGGTATGGTACTTGCCTTGTACACGTAAGGCCCAGGGCTCAGATTTCAGCACTACCAAAAAAAGAAACAAGAAACAAAAATATAAGCTATCCAGTGGTTCACTAACATTTTACTTTCATTCTAGATTTCATATTCTACCGTAGTCAAGTATATAATCCATTCTATGAATGTTATTCTATATATTTTATTATTTTATATC
>PVJX010013361.1:0-48181 GCA_004027295.1 Dolichotis patagonum | reverse complement strand
GCATATTTATTTCATTTGATATCATTTCAGACATTTCAGGTGTATGGCTTCTTTTTTCTTCCATGTACACAGCTTCTAAGCTTTCTTGGGGAGGGCTAGGGCTTTGAGCCTGCCTTTTGGTCTTTCCTTTTGTCATTTTTCTATATTTCCTTACTTTGAGCAGTGTTCCAAAGCTTTCTCTGCATGTGTGGTGAATTACTTCTTACACCCTCAGTTCCTGGAGGGCCAGTGGCTCCCCCACAGGCTCTTAGCCTCCTCTCAGGGTCCTAACTCCCCTCTGTGGGCTCCTGGCGCCCTAATTTGTAAGGCGAATGCTGGGTGTGTCCACCCCGGAGCCTGTGGAATCTCAGGCAGGCCAGGTAACCGTGCTTTGTCCCAGGCAGGTCTCCAGGAGGTTCCCTGCGAGTGAAGGGTGGGCCTACAGGTCCCAAAGAGTCAGGCCAGAATGTTGGTTTCTGAAAAGTTCCTGGTCCCAAACAGACCTGGCCAAGATGCCAGTCTCCACAATATTCCCAATCCAAACAGCCCGGGCCACTCTGTGGGTCCGAGAAGTTCAGGTCCCAAAGAGACAGGTTATGTTACATTAAATTGCTTTCTTAATGTCCTTTTCAGATTGCTCACTATCTGTGCAAAGAAACAGGATTCTGTTGTTTTTTTTTTTAACTTGGTACTGGGAATTAAACTCACGACCATGTGCTTGCAAGGCAGGCACTTATGCCTCTGGGCTAAATCCCTAGCCCCAGAAACACGATTCTCTGTTGTGTGTTAACCTTATATTTTACAACTTTTCTGAATTTATTTATTATATCTATTAGCTTTCCCATGAGTTCTTCAAATTTTCCATATGTAGGTTCATATCATCTGTGAAGAAAGATAGTTTTCTTTCTTTCTTTCTTTCTTTTTCTTTCTTTCTTTCTTTCTTTCTTTCTTTCTTTCTTTCTTTCCAATTTGGATGCCTTTGATTTCTTTTTCTTGTCCATTTATTTTGACTAGAACTTCCAGTACAATGTTTAACAGCAGTAATGAAAATAGCTATTCTTATTGTGTTTGTGATCTTAGGAAAAAAGATTTCATCCTTTCACTGTTAAGTATGATGTTAGCTGTTGCTTATTTTTTCATAAGTTCTCTTTATGCTATTGAGGAAATTTCCTTATATTCCTGGTTGTCTAAATGTCCTAGTGTACTTTTATACTTCTATTGATGATTGACTTATAAAATATACTTGTGTCTGGAAATTTATTTGCTTTGATGCTTTGGATATAGAAATACCTCCTCAAGCACCATCCAAATGTCAGTTTCTGTTACTCCTGAAAGTTCATTGCATTTAAAAATTTTTTTTAAAAAAGAAGATTAACAATGGTTAATGTATTGCATATTGTTATTTTCAAAGTAGTTCTTCAGATTACAAGATATAAGCATTAAAAAAAGATTAAACAATGAAAGCACAAACTGTTCTTTTTGATGAACTAACAGAGATTAGCATTATAATTATCATATATATATCTCGTTTCCCTTTCTTTCTTTTCTCCTTTCCATCCCAGTTGTTCTTTCCTTCTAAGCAGGTTCTTTCCCTTTCACTTTCACAATATCTGTTGTACATTTTGGACCTTATTTACTCTTCAAGTTTTTTATACTAGGGACACAATACGATATTTACACATGTGAGTCTGGTTTATTTCACTTATGAGTATGGTCTCAAGTTGCACCCATTTACTTGTGAAAACCTTGAGTTTATCCTTTATAGCTAACTAGTATTCCATTGTATAAAAATACCACATCTTTTTTATCCATTCCATGATTGATGGGCATTTGGGTTGTTTCCAAGATTTAGCTCTTACAAATTGTGCTGCTATAAACATGGGTGCACATATATCGCTGTAGTGTGATGTTTTCAATCCTTCTGGGAAAATACCCAGAATGGGACTAGCTAGATTGAATGAGACCTCCAATCCTAGTTTTTTGAGGAATCTCCACATTGATTTCCACAGTGGTTGTACCAGTCTAGAAGGGTTCCTTTTTTCCTACAGCCCTTCCAACATTTGTTATTGGTTGATTTCTTGATGATAGCCATTCTTTCTGGGGTGAGATGGAATCTCAGTGTTGTTTTAATTTGCATTTCTTGAGTGATCAGTGAGGTTGAACATTTTTTCATATATTTATTTGTCATTTATATTTCTTCATCTGAGAAGTGTGCATTCATCCCAGATGCCCATTTTTGGGTTGGGTCTTTGAATCTGTGGAGGGAGGTCTGATTTTTTCAATTATATGTTCTAGATAGAAGTCCTTTGTCTGAGGTGCAGTTGGCTACATTTTTTCCCATTCTGTGGGGGTTTCTTTTCATTCTGCTGGTGAAATCTTGTCTTGTGGTTATTTGCTTTAAAGGGCATGTACTCTGACATGGGGCCCTGAGCAGAGCAATCGGACAGGAAATGTGCAGCCACCACATTACCTGCACTTTTCTGAGTATAGAGACCATCTTATTGAGTTTTCCTTGCCCAGAATCTAGCACAGGGCTCATAAACTGTTGCTGAAAGATTGTTGGTTGAGGGGTGCTCTGTGATTTCTCAGTTTCTCAGTGCTCCTGAAATCCCCTACTGAAATCCCACTCCCTTGTCTGAGGCTTTCTCACATGTGACATTGCTATATGGTGCTCAGAAAGCCCAGGTCAGCAGAGCAGAGGTGGCCTTACTTCCTGGACACAGTGATGAGTGCACACCCAGTCTGCAAAAAGTCTTCCTGCTGCAGTTAGCTCATCGAGCAAGTGGGTGTTCATCACCACATTACCTCTCAGCTGGACTTGCTCCCACACTTGCTCAAGAGCTTTGGCAATGCCAGGCTATGGAACTGTTCTTTTCCCTCACTGCCAAATCCAGTCAAACCAGTGCACACTCCCTGAGTGACTCCTGCAAGCCCAACATGGTGCTAAGCTCTCTATGCAGGCACATGGAAGTCCACCTCACTTACACATTTCTCTGCCACAATATTTACGCAAGGCCAAGAAAGAGGGGTTTCAGCCCAGGTTACACTGCAGAGGACTGAGTTAGTTGCTTAGTGCTGCTGTAATCACAAACACAGTGGCTCGACACAGCCCAGCATTACTGTCTTGTGTTTGTGGAGGGTAGAAGTACAAAGTGCATCTACCAAGCGAGGACCAAAGTGCCGGCTCCTACTTCTAGAGACTCCAGAGGAGCCTGCTTCCCTGGCTTTTTCCGCATTTCCTGTCCGATTCCTCTGCTCAGGGCCCCAGCAATCTCATTACTCTGACCTGTGTTTCCATCATCACATCTTGTCTGGCTCTGCTTCTGCATCTTGCTTTCGTCAGTAAAGACTTCACGAATCTGCTGGGCTTGGCTGGATAAAGCAGGATGATCTTGCCATTGCAATAATTGAATCATACCTGCAAATCTTTGTTTGCCATTCCAGGTTCTGAGAATTAGGATGTGCACATCTCCGGGGTGTGGGGCATTATTCAGTGCTGTGTTTACAAGGACTCTGGATGGACCAGAGGGAATCTTGTGCCACTACCCCCCAGGTGGTGTTCACAAGGGCAAGTCATACTTCCATCTCAAGATGTCTCCACTCCCCAGAGGGAGAGAACACAACCCACCCCAGAGGGCAATCAGTAGAGGCTGGCAGAGCTCAGGCCAGAAAGAAAATGGAAGCCCATAGAATTCTAAGGTTCAGTAACAGAGCAATTGAGCAGGAAAGGAGGATAGAAGAAGAAACTGTGAAGGGGCTGTTACCCCAACTTTCTCTGGATGCACAACACCCTAACCGCTCATATGTAGATGAACCTATTTTTAGAGTCAAGATCAAACTAGCTCCCTACTTCAAGGAGGGACTGTATGTATCCTGTGGTTCTGTGCCCTGTTACTGTCCTCGGAGAAGCTTCCATTTTCCCTTTCTGTGGTCAGTTCCGTCCCATAAGAACTTTAACTCATACTGTTTCATACATTTTGAACTAAATAAGAGGTTCTTTTGAGCCCCCCAAGGACATTTAGGGGTCTCAGAAGGTTCCAGGGCTCAGGAAACCCCAACTCCTCTGCTTGCTCGAGCTGACAGATGGCATTACCCGTCAGCTCAGCCATTAGCCCCTCCTTCTGTCACTCTGCCCACACATGCTCTCCACACAGACTTGCAGAAACCTGCCTGCTGCCCACCCTTACACCACAGCGTTGCCGTGCTGGGCCTGCCACCCCTCTCTGCCTGCCACTCCCCCAGCCCCCTGTTGTCTGACACTAACTCAGAGACTTGTGTCTGGGGCTGGAATTTTGTCGTTGCTATGGAAGTGGGAACCAGCTCAGCCTTCCAGACTCACAGAGTATCCAAAAACACACACGGCATCTCACGCTGACACACCACTGACAACCTGTGATGACAGGGATGTACTTTTGAGTGTCATCTTGACAAGGAGCAGGAGCCTCTATCTGCCGGCCCATCCGCCTGACCATCTGTCTCCCAAGATTGTCTGCACTCGCCTGGCTCCAGTCCTGATCCTGAGCCTCCCTTGCTGGGGGCTAGTCCTCTCCTGGCCTGGCTGCCTGCAGGGGGCTATGCGGAAAGACCCCTGGGCCCAGGGTGCTTTTGCTGGGAGGAGGGTGAGACTGGAAGGGCTTGGGGAAGCTCAGGGCCTCTCCTTGGCTTTGGCAGCTCCAAGGCCATGAGTGGGAACTGCAGCGGGTAGCAGAGGGAGGAGAGTCAGATCTGCCTTGTTTGCGGCCCGAAGCCACAGCTTTTGGGATTTCCTCGGCTCTTGGAAAGGCAGCCCTTTGGGGAGGTGCCAGCATTTCCAGGTGGTGTGGGGAGAGCTGCTCAGGACACGTGGATTCCTTTGCTTCCTGTTTCCAGCTCCCCCTGTGAGAAAGGATGGAGGAATTCCTGGCATTGGTGGAAGTCCCAGCCAGCGAATGTCACCAGCTACTCAAGGTAAAAATGAGGGAGCTGCAGCCTAAGGAAGGCAAGTGTGGTGATCTGGGGGGAAGAAGAGATAATGGGAAGCGGGGAGAGGATGAAGGTCCCCACCAGGTCAGCCTGGCACCTAGGTCCTGTTTCACTCTCCCGTTGGGCCTGAGCATGGTTTCCTAGCTCCCATAGTGCCTCCCACATTGCTCTAGTTGGGAAGGGACAGGCAAGCACATGGTCACAATTGGTCCGCTCCCTAGCCAGGGGTTCCTTGTGCTCTACTTTGTATTCACTCCCCAGCCTACCAAGAACTTTCTAGCGCAACCTATCTGAATGGGTGTGAGACCCTGTAGCCTTCTGTATTCCATCCACATTGTGCTTATTTGTCCAGGATGAATTCTTTTTTTGCGCTCTTCTTTTCTCCTTGCCCTCATGTAAATGGGGTGGTAGATTCTGTGTCTCTGGTTCTTGTACAATCTTGTGGACTCTGTGAATCAGGACTTCAGGTTGGCCAGTGCCAGCATTACTGCTATAGTGGCTGCTGCCCACTAGCTTGGAGGCACTGTTTCTGTCTGTCCCCAGAAGCCCACATCAGCCCTGTATCACCCTCAGCACACTTTGTCCTGTGATGCTGGAGGACAACAGCCCTAGCAACTCTAAGACAGTAAATACCAGGCTTGTGTCTCCTCCTAAAATAAGCCTCACGCATGATGATGGCTGTCAGCTCTGACTCTGAGATCTAATTTGAGCCTCCTTGTCTACATCTGGTTCCAAGCTGTCATGTGACCAGTGGGCTCTCCTGGAGGAAGTGACACGTGTGAGCATCAGCTGATGGCACTTAAATGCTGGGGGAGGTGGTTAAAAGTAAAAAATAGGGATCTGAGCGAAGTATTGCTTGGATTCAGGTTATTACTTGGTGATTAAGGCTCTTCAGTTAATTCTCAACAGCCAGCCTTTGGCTGATGCAGGTTCATTTTCCTAACATTATTGGGGAAAACCTACGCCTGGCTCAGAGGTGCTCAACGTCCACCCACGGCAACCCTGTGGCAGCTGTCTGCAGGAACTCCAGCTGGATAGCAAGACAGTGCTGTAAACCTCCTCTACTGAGGAAAAAACAGCTGTGCAGCAAAGCTTTAACAAGACAGCTAAAGTCCAGGGAAAAGTTAGTTGTAAGAACAGGGAAAAAGCTAATTCAGCAGGAGCCTCTGAGTGAGTCTTTTAGACACTGCTTGCTTAACATTTTTGTTTGTTTGTTTGTTTTTAAATTTGCCCATCCGGACTTTGAGGAGCAAAAGAAAACTTCAATTTTTTTGCTGGTTTAAGCCACCAAAATGGGATCTATTAGAAAGTGAAAGGAGATTTTAGCACTAGATTTGGGTACTTGTTAGACAGTTCTTCAGGAATTCTATCCACATGGCCATTAATAAAGCAATTCAACTACTTTAGCATTTACATTTCTTTCCTTAATTTCACATCTTAGGAAGAAGGAATTGTATTGCATTTGGCTAAGTCTGATGGTACTTCTTACCAGTCAGTAGTGAGGTGAAGTTTGCAATATTCTTCAGAGACAAAGGAGAAGGAAGTCATTGTGGGCCAGATGACTGTCCTGAAGGGGATCCAGTGGGAGATCTGTAATCTTTTCTACCTGGGACAGAGCAGCAGTCCCACCAGGTAACATGATGCACATGAACAGTTGGGAACAGGCAATTTTGCAGAAGGTATTTTCTACTTCTGAGCAAATTCCTTCATTTGCAAAGATTCATATGGAGCAGAGAAAACTACAAGAAGATGGAATTCTGCAAGGATTAGTCAAGCACCTATTCTCAGCCAGGCATTGTTTTAGTTGAGAAAGAGAGAGAGATCTCACTTCTCATGGGCTTGCATTCAGAGTAGCAGGACTGAGTTATGTGAAGAATTTTCTAGAGTCTATTTGAGGAGCCACCTGACTGAGTAACAATATCTTTCTAATTGGCTTCTGTTGTGACACCCTTTGCCCAAACTCATCACTAAACCCTATTATTTTTTCCACGCACTAGTTCTTAAATCTATCTACTGCAGTCATGATTCTCTACCAGAGCTGCTCAAGTTGAGCCTCCGTGCTCTCCAGCAGCTGCTACCTACCCTCCTCTTGGTCTTTGGGAAACCTCTCCGTCTACCCTGTGCTCATTGTTCACATTGCAACCAGTTCCTCCACGGTCCCTGAATCTCTGGGCTGCATCAGTGTCACCTCAGGATACTTGCGCAAGCTCTCTGGGATACAGCTCCTTCCCTTTGTATACTGAACATTGCTCAGTTCTTCATAGAGCTGATTGCTTCTTCACTAAAGGGAAAACCAGGTCCTGATCCTGTTCTTTCTCTTTGCTTTCCACAGGATAGAAATTATTTGCAATTATCTCTTCACCAGGGTGACCATTAGGTTCATTTAGGATGGAAGCTCCTTAAATGAAAAGATCTTGTCTGTTTTTCCTCATGACCAAATTTCCAGTGCCCCCCACAAAGCCTGAGCACCATATGAATGAACAAATGGAAAGGGAATGCATTGTTCCCTTCGAGAGGTTCTACTCTTATCTACTCCAAAGATTGTGCCTGTTCCTTATGGAGAGAACTTCAGAGAAACCCACCAGCCTGGAGTACTGGTACATTCCCCTATGATAGTGGTGGACTTCCTTTCACCAGGAGAAGACCAAGCAGTTTGGAAGATTTGATCCCAGATGGCTAGTCGGTAGCCAACAAATACTGGTTGAATTGAGTTTTATATTAAATTTCATTTTAATGAAAGTGTTGGCTGAGGCTGAAATTCTAATGAGGAATAAATCTGCCTTAGATTTGGGGTTTCTGCAGGGAAATAGGGAGTGAGAAGAATTCCAACCACAGTCAGCCATTCAGAGGCTTTCAAGTTAAAAGGCAAACAGAAGTTTGCTCTGTGAAGCCACCCAGTCAGCTGGTTGGTAGACCTCTGCAGAGGAGACCTCTCAAGGCAGAGAGATGCACTAGTTTGTGTCTGCAGCTGTACTTGCAAAACAGCCTGCCATGGGAAGCTGTTGTCTTGGTGGACAGTGAAAAACAAAGTTGAAGGAATGGGGTCAGGGGGATGCAGAGTCCAAGGTTTTCTGATCTCAAATGAGCCCCTAAATCTCTAAGCCTGAGGATCCAGGCTTTCAGAATGAAGAAAAAACAGGAACTATTATGTGGCCCCACTTGATGCTGTGAAATAGAATATTCAGCTCTAAAACTAAGCAGCTATGAGCAAATTTTATTTATTTTGGAGGCTTCGAATCAGCTGCAGATTCAGGGCCCAGTCTTCTGGGAGGATTTTTCCAGTCATGCTAATGAGAGTCACAGTGACCTCAGATCCAGGAATCTCCATCCACAGAACCACGGGCCTGGCAGTCCCACACACCTGCCTCCAGCAGCCCTGGGCTGTCTCCTTGGCTTCATTTAGCATTTTGATTTGTGCAGTTTTGCTGAGACTCTCTTGCAGTGTGTTGACTTATCACTCATCCCGATAAGTTCCCATTCTCTCTCCTCCTGACAGCACTGCCTAATGTACTTATTCATTCAATTTAAATAAATCGAACATGGGCCTATGACAGCCGATAAGTGAGTCACACAAGAACAAACAGAAGCGAAAGCTCTACAAATAGTCAAATGTCAAGTAAGAATGGAAAACTGTCCCCACAGCTTCAACGAACCTTGGATGTCTAATATTTATGGCCAATTGATGTCATTAGAAAGTAAATAAGCCCTCTTATGCTGCATTACATAAGATTAACTGCAAGCAATGGAGTTTAAATAGCAGAGATAAGTGCAGATGGAAATAAACCTGTTTAAAGCGAGAAATATTTGATGGGCCTCCTCGCTGCTTTTAAGATAATTGATCTGTATATCTGTATTGAATCTCACCATAAAAGCTTTGAAGAGACTTGTGACAAAGCCTTTTTAGACCCAAATCACATTTCTCAGGGGCCACCCAGATGGGATTAGAACCTCTGCAAAGAGAAATTCCAGGGCTGGGGAACTGAAGAAGGCTGAGAGGAAGCAGTACTCTTCCGGCTATGGGGTACCCCAGCCCCATTTCAATCCAGCTTTCTGGAGAGCAGCTGGAACAAAATGACCAGGCTGTGAGGGCTGTGAAGCTTCTTGGATAGGATAGTATGGGAGCAATAGCGCCTTCGTTAGAGAAGAAATGAGTGGGTGAGGGGCAATGGAAAGGGGCTAAGTTATTCTCTTGCAGTATTTTGAGCAATATTGTGTAAAATTCAATACCTTTTACCTGCAGTTTCACTTTGTTCAATTTCAGTTACCTTTGGTCAACGGTGGTCCAAAAATATTAAATGGAAAATTCCAGAAATAAACAATAGATTTTAAATTGTGAATTGCATAATGAAGTTTTCTATCCTTCTTTGTCCTGCCTGGGATGCAAATCATCCCTTCATCCACCCTATCCAGGGTCTGCACACTACATGCCCAGTGGTCAGTTGGTAGCCAGCACGTCTAGCACATTGACTGTCCTGGTGTGGTAGTGCTGTGACACCAAGAAGCAAGAGTGCTGATGCTGGCAGCTCAGAGATGCTAAAGAGAAGCTGTAAATGCTTACTTTAAATGAAAAGTAAAAGTAAAAGTAAACAAGACATTGGGGATCGAAGGGGAGAGAGGTAGAGAAAGGGCGAGAGAAAGAGAGGAAGAGAGAGGGGAAAGTATATTCACTTAACTTATGACAAGACATTGTCATAATTGTTCCACTTTTTTTAGTTACTGTGAATCTTTTACTGTGCCTAACTTAGAAGCTAAAGTCTATCAAGGGTATGTGTATGGAAGAACATAACAGGGAATATACAGGGCTTGGTGCTCTTTCATTTTAGGGCTCCCGGCGGGTTTTGGAATGTATCCCTTGACGATAAAAGTTGACTCCAGGAGTGCTCCTTGATTCTCCAATTGTTCACAGCAAAGGACCAGGTTTTTTTTTTAACTTTTGGTTCTTTGATACAGAGTGCTGTTGTCACGCTGATGCAGGTCTGCCATGGCACCCTTCTTACCACACAAGCCGACGTTCTTGTGCCCTACAGGATGTGTTCACCGGTCTGGTGCTCCATGACATGTCCAAGTCCAATTTCTGTGACCACTCATAAGCTCTGACTTTCACGTTTGCACTCGTTGAGGGCAGATAACAGCTTCTGAACCAGCACCAATCAGCTCTGCACTCTTAGAATAAGGCTGAGGTAACAGCTTTTCTCTATTTGCTCGCAGACAGTGGGGGGAAAATTGGGAGTAGTATATGGAATTACAAGGAGGCCTTTTGTTCCTGTAAGACAAAAGATTTCCTAACAGTTGTTGCATTTACAAGTGTCACTCTATAGACTCAGGTGGGCAAGACATATTCTTTTAAAATCATTTTAATAGCAAAACTCATCGTGGTACCATGCTGGATAGGCTGCAGAAGGGTTCCCCTTATACTGGGCAGTGTGTACATTTTGGAGTGCTTCAGAGAGAAGAGGCTGAAGCAGGGCTGGGGGCTTGGCCTGGCTTTCTGTCCCTGCAGGTGTCCTCCTCTGTGTCTGGCCGTCAGTCCTTGGCCCAGGCAGCACTCTGCAGTGTCTTCCTTGACTCCATCATGAAGCCTCATCATGTGTGCTGGATCTTTCAGCTATGTCCATGCCATGTGTGGCTGTGTGGAGAACACCCCTGCTTTCTGGCCTGGGAAACCTCATGCTGTTGTCTGAGGTCTGCCCGTTTGCAACCCCCGCCCCATGCATTTCCTCCTGGTTCCAGCATAATGCTCTGCATTGTGGGTCTTGGGGGGAGGCGAGAGATCTTGCTGGGTCCCTGGGCTCTATCATAGTGACTGAGTGAGTTAGGATGGAGTGATGGTGAGGACAGAGGACTCTTAGCCCTTGTTGTGTGCTGCTAAGCCCATCAGTGTTCCCAAATTCAGCACGGTGGGAGTGCCTTCTTACCATTCGCCTTTCTTCCAGTGTTTTAGATCCATGGGTTCTTTCCTGTCAGTTGAAGATATAATTTTTTCTCTCTTTCTCTTTTGGATGGAACTAACTTGACTCATGCTAATCTCACATTCTTTTAGGTTTTGACTTAGCCCTTAGACACTGGCTTTTGAAACTTCAGAGTCATAACTTGACTCTTGTATTCTGTCATCCCTTCCTTGAGGCAAAGCACAGAAAAAGCCTTGGCTGTTTTCCACTAGAAGCAGGGGTCACAAGGTAATAGGAATTGTTGGGGATACAACTACATTAGGTAATACATGAAAACACTACTATGTGTCAGAGTCTACAGTCGAGAGCATACCAGGTGGGCTGCCTCTTCTGAACACTTTTGAGCAGTAGCTGGATAACTCCTACTGTAGAGGACAACCAGGGACCAGGCAATGGGGTTAGAAGTTATGTGACATTAGAATGGGCAAACTGGATAGCTTGTGGGACAGGCTGAGGGGAAAAGATCCCAAAAGGTGCCATGTCATTGCCTTGAATTGAGTTCTTGAGCATCCAGGGCTGGGAAAGATGGCGGCCAAGACAGGGTTGGTGCCTTCTACTCCATGGGACCATTTTCTTTCACATTTAATGCATCTATCTTCTATTCCCGTTCAAATTAGGGACTGCCATGGATGGATTTATTTGCATCAGCTTAATTGTCCTCTGGCCCCAGGGCTACAACTGGCACTCAGTCAGTGTTAATTGGGGAAGAGCATGGTGTCCTCACTTCTGTTTCTGGAGATGCTGGTGATAGATGACTCATCCTGATGGTATCTTCCACTGGCCTCGTGTGCCACTGAGAAAGGTCAATAGCAGAACTGGGCAGCGTCTGCTTTGCATGTGCTCTGTAAGTAGTAGATGCTGCCCTGCACCAGCACATGGCTCAGAGCCTCACTGATCCTAACTGTGCAGGGCATAGCCGCACGTAGGAGAGGGAGTTATGAAGGACTGAAAAGAATTTCTTTTCTGATTTGCAAAAAACTCACTGCCCTGCACAGATGCTGTCTGTTTACTAAGACGTACCTTCTGCTCCCTTGGGTACACACCTCCCTTCCTGTTTAGTCATTGGTGGTTATTTTGGAAGATTAAATCAGCAGATGCTTTTTTCCTTTTCTTGTCATCTTTTCTCTGCTCTGATGCCCTGATGCAAGGAGGAAGCTATAGCTGTGTTCCTCACATACCCCATCCGTAGAATGTACAGGAAAGTGGGTGTCCTATCAGAGGACAGAGCAAGAAGCAGTGGACAGACCTGGGAGGTGAAAGGCAAGGACAAGGTAAGCACTATGACCTCGGGGTGTATCTTAAAATATGTTCTCCCAGAAGATGTGGCAGGCAAATATGCCCACTATGAATGGAAACCTAAGTCGTGTGTTACGGTTTCTATCTAGATGTCCCCCACAAAGCTTCACGCAGTCATAGGGGTGCTTTTCAGAGGTGACTGGATCTAGAGTGTGTGAGGGTGTGCAACTACTAAATTACTAAATTAGTCCACCGATCTGTTGGTGGATAGCGGCAAGGCCCACCTGGGTGTGAGTGCTGCCTGCCTAAGAGGACATAAGCTGCCTCTTCTGAACACTTTTGAGCAGTAGCTGGATAACTCCTATTGTAGAGGACAACCAGGGACCAGGCAATGGGGTTAGAAGTTAAGGACTTCTTAACTTCTTAACTTAGCTTGGGGTAGAATATAAGGACTGGAAAGAGGGCTACTGTGGCCACTTGTTGGCTTTTTTTAGCTACTTCACTGCTTTTCTGTCTTCTCCCTGCCATGAACCGTTTTTCATGATTTTGTGATGTCTCTCTTCCATGACACCCTGCCTTGGAGCCAGCCAACTATGAACTGAAACCTCTGCAAACTGTGAGCCACAACAAACCTTTCCTCCTTTAAATTTGGGTGTTGGGCATTTTGTCTCAGCAACTGGAAAGGCAACTAAGACATCATACAGATGTATCAGTGTTTCCCAGAGAAATAGAACCAGTAGGATATATGGGCTATGATCAAAGAATGCAGTGAATGTTTAAATTAAAACAACTATTAAAGCAAAATAGGCTAGTGACACATTGTCATTAACCCCTGTCAAAATATTTCTCTCCCTTCAAACACATTTACTCCTTCATCCTTGCCACTGAGGCCGTCCTTGAAGTCCTCTCCCATGAATATGTTCAGCTGCACTGTTGCAGCTGCCTCCGTGTCCTAAGTTGATTCAAAATGTTTACCTTTCATGGTCATTAGGGGAAGGGCCAAAAGTCACACAGTGCCAGAGCTAGTGAGCACAATGCATGAGGACACGTTGCTGCATTTTTACAAGCCTGCCTTTCTGCTGGATGGCACTAGGCAGCAACATTCTCCATCCTTTTGATCGCACTTCATGAAGACACTCAGGAAAGAGGACCTCCAGAACTGCTCCCCACCTCATATGTAGATCTCGAGGAGGGCGCTCATGGCTCCTCCAGTTACGGATGCTCACGAGTCCCACCGTGTGCATCTGAGTCACTGGCATGGTTTAGTCTGCTTCCGAAGGACAGAGCAGTGCAACTGGCTGCCCACTTTGAGGTCCAAGGCTAAGTTCTGGTGAGGCGGGAGGCAGCTGGGAGCTGTGACACCTCTCCCTGAGGGCAGAGGATGCCTTGCTGGCTCCAAAAGAGCTGGTTTCCCCTTCCTCTGCCTTTCTGTTCCATCCTCCACAGACTGGATGATGCCATCCACACAGAGAAGGGATCTGTTTCTCTTAGTTTCTGATTCAGATGCCCATATCTTTCAGACACACACACACACACACACACACACACTTGCAGAAATAATTTTTGCTGTCTTTCTGAGCCACCCTTAGCTCAGTTAGCACATTGAATTGGCCACCACACCATCACGGGTCTATGTGTGTGTGCATACACAGAGCATGGAGAGAGCAATGGCAGAACACACATTGGGTTGTTAGCACCGTTTACTTGAATGGACTGGACTAGAAGGTGGGGAGGGAGGGTTTATGTATCACAGTGAACATACACTACCCGTGCAGTGTGCATGACCTAATTTTTGTGTGTCATAAGACTGAATTTTCTGATTTTAGGAAATTGTGCAAAATCTGCAAAAGCATGTGTGACAGGTTTGTATATATATCTATCTTGACTTATCCATTTGCCTATCTTTCAGTATATTGATGTTACTAACAATTTTCTATGTATACGCTATGTATTTTGTAACATAGCTATTCCCTGGGAAATTTGCAATAAAAATGTCCTCGGAGTTTTTCCAGGAGAGCCTGGTCCTCATATGCAAGAGTTTGCCAGGGGAGACTTTAGTTTGAGTGGACTTAGAAGCTGGGGTTACCAAGTCCATGTCTTCTAGAATGAACTAGGAAGACTGTTAAAAATTCAGACATCTGGATCCTAGATGAGCAGTTCTGATTCATTAGCCCTCTTGTGAGCTTTGGTATCTGAATTTCCTAAACATCTTCCAGATGATTGTAATTTGAAGCTACATTTGAGAACCACTACCCTATGAGGCCCACAGAATTCTCATTTAAATATTTATTTGTTTTTTATTGGATATTGAACTCAGGACTTCACGCTTGCCAGACAGGGGCTGTGCTGCTGAGCTATATTCCCAGCTCATTGAAATCTTTCCTTGAGACTCATTTTCTTACTCCAAAAACACCCTTTTCAGGATGGAAAATCCTGTAGCATTTAGGTCACATGAGATTTGTAAGTGATAACGCCATAGTAGTCCTCTAGGCAGATCTCAGTGAGGGCATTAGCCATAGAGTCCCTGCCGACGACAAGAGATTGGTCAGCTGAGGAGAAGCCCCTTTGCCCACCCAGAGGACCCTGTGCGAGGCGGGAGATGGGCAGAGGTAAATATGAACGAGAATCTTACCAGTGGAGGGAGAATTCGAGATCCGATTTGATGTTCAAATCTCAAGATACCTAACATTCTGCTGAAGAATTCTTCCTGGGGATTTTCCAGCCCATCTAACTATTGAGTGACAATTTCAGGCCATTTAGATTTAAAATATGTAAGATGTATGTTGGGGTATTTCTCTTTTAATGCTCTTTGTGAGCAATTAAAATGCTTTGAAATGCTTGAGAAAAGCCCACACTTCCTCAGAGACTCTAAGTGTCCCAGGTGTTTTCTGGTTGGGAAAGAGTTGCCTCCAGGTGGCTGGGGTCTCCTTGATTTTTGACATGCTCTGGTATCACTCAGTCCTTGGCATGTGCTGAAGGTGTCCCTCTACTGAAGTTTTAAATAAACACGCCCATGCGACAGGGACCTGGTTTCATGCACATTATTGGCCTGGGGAGGCTTGGCCTGAGGTGAGAGAGTCCCAGGCACATGGCAGCTTTGTGTATGAAGCCAGGAGACTCCTGTGAGTGTGCTAGGGAAGGACGGGACTTAGAGGTGACTCGTGGCTGTCCCACCTTGTCCCCTACTCCCTTCCTGGCATGGCCACTGAGCATGATCTGCACATCAAGAACATCCTCAGGCAGCACTGCCACCGCTGCTTCCACCACAGAAACATTTATTTGATCTTCCAGCGTGGCTCTCAAGATGATTAATCTTGGCGTGGCCGCATGTCTGGGCGCTCCATAAAGGCAGGTGCATGTGTCCGTGTGCAGCTCTGTCAGGACTGCTAATGTAAGCAGGGCTGTTTTACAGCCCAAGTGACAGCTGTATTGTTCTGGCAGGGTTACAGCTCTGACATGTGGAATCAATCTTTTTAACCTGTCAATTAATCAGCGGGCAGCTGTCAGCCCGGCTGAAAGGCCTGAAGGACAGTGCCCTTTCAATGGATTATACTGGGGGCATGGAGAAGTAAAATTGAACACTTCAAGCTTCAAGGAACTCTTGTTGCATTCACAGCCAGGCTTCACTTTCACTTAAAAGAAACAGGCAATTGCTCCAGTAGGCCCCTCCCAGGGAGGCTCTACAGAGGCGTCTGGGTGAAGAGTAGGGAGTGCACTCCTGTAATTACCTTGCAGGCACCGGAGATCCTCAAGGGAAGTCTCCGTGTGCTGCCAGGTGAACCTCCTGTGCACCTGAGCCAGGTGGGCCCGATGGTTATGAGTGGCAAGCAAACCTTGGAGAACCAGCCACTTGCACTCAGGAGGGTTTGCAGCGTGCTCCCTGGAGGGATGAATGCTTGCTAACCCAAGTTTATGAGGCCCTTCCTTTGAAAGAGGCATTGCTCTAAGTGGGCAGGGAGGACAAAGCAGAAGGAAACAAATTTCCTTCCTTTCTCACCTTATATATCAATTAGGGAGATGCAGGCAGATAGCTGCAGGAGAGGATAATGGGTCGGCGTATCCTTTACAGACAATGATTATCCCTTAATGACTTGGACAGACATAAGTTAGAGAATGTGAATGGACAGCCGGATATTGCTGAAGTAACCTTCCAAGCAGGGTAATAGAGGAAAAGGTGCTGAGCCCTGACTGCAGATGGAAACTTCTCCAGGGTGGAGCTATGCACGACTCCCTTTTTGAGCCCAGGTTGTTTGTGTTTTTCTCCCGCTGTCCTCGCTGTTCCATAAATAGCTCATTTTCTCCATTTCTCATTCCTTTCTTCCTTCTGAAAATATTTATTTAGCACCCAATATTTGCAAAGCTTTGTGCAAGGTGCTGTGGGGAATATAAAGATGGTTCAGACTATCAGGCTAGTTTAAAAGAAAAGCTTTGGAGTTCCAATGGCTTTCAGCAGTGGGAGGGCTCTCTCCTAAGCTGGTCCAGTGAACTCAGTCATCAGCAGGCCTGCAAGTTATTTAACTTCTTATTAGTCCAGGAGCAACTATCTGCCTGCTTGTACTTCCCCCCCATGGATCCTGAAGTGCGAACTGGATTCCTTTTGCCTACCTGACAGGAGGCAAGTTCATGCAAGTTAACTGCAAGCTCTTTCTCTCTAATCTGATATGCGTTGGAGCCAGGCAGGTCTGGGTTGAATCTTAGCTCTGCTACTAACAATGTTAACTTGGTCAAATTTCTTGCTCTGTCTGAAGATTTTTCCCCCTAAAATGTAGATACTGATGTTCGGCTTGGAAGAGCCATTGGGATAATCAAATGAGAGAATCAGAGCGAAACACCCAGTAGAGTCCTGTTTGTAGGAGGCACACAGGAAACAATGGCTCTGTTTGTACCTGTGGGTTTTGGAGAGAGGAAACATGTCTGGTTTCGTCCGTATCTCCCTTGGCTCCTGTCTCAGTAATTCCTTCAGAGTAGGTGACCACAGTGCATCAAAACTGTATCACAAAGTGTCTGGTGGTTCTACAGTTTCTGTTTGGTTCAACACAGCCCAAATCAAAGAATGGGACACAACTCTGGACATATTCTGGCTGTAGGTCAGACTGCAATGATGGACTCAAATCTCTAAGCTGGTTGGAGGAATGAAGCAGAGCAGCCACAAGAATGCCCAGCCTGTTGTTGGTGGAGTTTGAGAAGTGAGTCTAGATTCCAGCAGACGTAATGTCAGCAGCACAATCAGCTCAGTCCTTCCTCCTGTGCCACATGGTGTTTGGCATCTGCTCGGAGCAAACACGCCCACGCCTGTTGAGACGGCATGTGAAAGCTGTATTTTTGGTAGGGTGTATGTCTGCTCAGTCCAGTGAGAGAAGAGCTGGAAAATCCTTCTGCCTCTCAGGGATGCTTATCTGCCATCTTGCCTTGCAAAATACTGGGCTGCTTCTGGAGGGGCACAGCATTCTTTGTCTGGAGGATCACTAGGCACCGCGGAGCTTTTCACCAAAGGTGGAGCAGTCAGTGATGCTTCCTTTTCTTCTCTCACCACTAGGGCCAGCTTTTGCACTTTTCAGTTATAACACACAGTTTGGGTAGTAAACCTTGACACTACAATCTTACAGGATTCTCTTCCTAGAAATTCCTTTGCTGTAGCTAGGAGCACAGAATCATGTGAATTGTATAGTGATTATCAGAATAAACAGTATTCAATACAATATGGTATTGCTGGCAGAAGATGCAGACTGCCCGAAGTCTTCATTCTACTGCTTCTACCCTCCAGGATCCTAAGCAATCACTGAGGTTCTCTGAGCCTCAGTTTACTCATTTGCAAACTTGGAACTATTTTACAGCATTAATGTAAGGCTACAGTGAAATAATACATAAAAACACCTTGCAAACTTTGAGCTATTCGAATCATATGGACAACTAGTACTCTGTCACTGTGAAACTGGATGGGGTAAAGAAGGCATGCTAAAAGGAGACAAATTTGATATATGAGCCAAAGTTGTATAAAGTCATTTGCCAAGTGACAAGGGACTCAAGGACAGTGAAATTCTCAGCAACATAGTCTTTTTCTTGAAATATTTTGGAAATGAATAAGAAAAACATTGAAGAAGTGTTTGGGTATCAAGAGGAGAAGAGAGATGAGACTGTGAGTAGAATACACAGAGAGAGAAAGAGAGAGAGAGAGAGAGAGAGAGAGAGAAATTCTGTTTGCAAAATAGTTTCCTTAGTGGGAGTGTGACATCTGCTTTCATAGCTTTAACATCATAACATCATGTACCATATTGGATAGGGTTCTCTAGAGGAACAGAACCAAGTGCACACACACACACACACACACACGCATGCACGCACACATATATAAAATTATAGAGGGGGATTTACTCCATTGGCTTACAGGACCAGAGGTGAGATAGTGTACAATGCCCATCTATGTTCTTGAGAACCAGAGGATCCAGCAGATACTCAGTCTAAGAAGCTAGAAACTTGGGAACAAGAGGGACCAAAGACGCAGGTCCAATCCAAAGCTGAAGCCCGGAAGCTCCCTGGAGAGTTACTGGTGTTAGCCTGTATTGAAAAGCTAAAGAAACCGGAAGCTGGTGTCCATGGGCAATGGCTGGAGCAGAAGGCACACAGGACAAGCACAATCAAGCTTACAAGCACTGGAAGACTTCCTGCTTTCTCTGCTTTTGTTCTATCTCAGCTGCATGTCTGCTGTATGGTGCCAGCTACATTCAGAGAGGACCTTCCGTTCACTAACTCAGAAGCCAATCATTTCTGTAAACACCATCACACACACACCTACTCAGAAGTGTTTTTTATAATCTCCTAAGTGTCTCTCGATCCAACCAAGTTGAGAGCCAAGATCCTTACTTTTTTAGCTGCTAGTTTGAACTTCATTCATAAAACTTGTATTAGACCACAGATGTGACAGCTCCGCAATCAGTTCTAGCGGTGAAGATACTGCAAATAGGAGTAGTTTCCAAATTCTGACTGTTAGGTAGGGGTTAGATGTTATAAAAACAAATATAACAGTTTTGCCTTCAAAAGCTCATAGTGTAGTGGCTGAGACAGCCTTGCCCACACCACTTTAATATAGGCACATATGTGTACAAGGTTAGAGAAGTGCATATAATGTGGTCCTGTGTACAACTCACTTGCCCATGGAATAGACAGAAAGAGGTAGCTAGGAAGGGTTTTTAAGAAGGAGCAGGAAATTTATCAAGTGAGCAATTATTTTCCAGGAAATAGTGGGAAATATATGAAGCAAAACATAGTTTGATAACTCTAACATTTTAAAGGTCGTCTTATAATCCAAACAACCAAGAGGAATTTCAGTCCACTTCAGATATACTGTAGGTCACAGTTATGGTTTCCAAAGCTTGGGTTTTCCACCTTCTCCTTTGGCTTTTAAGGCATATTTTTGCTTCATGTTTGTAACTACTGGAATAGTCTTTGAGCATTGACTGAAAATAGACAAGGAGTTCAAAATAGAAGAAACAAAAGCCCACGGAGACCAATCGAGCTCCCACTTCTGAAGCCTCTGCTCCAAAGCCCCTCTCTAAGTGAGACTTCAGGCTTTCTGGGAAGCTTTTAGTTTCCAGTAAAGTCTTTCAGATCAAAAGGAATAAAACAAAAATACAATGCAAAAAAAAAAAAAAAAAGACTGAGCACCCCAAATGAAGTGTGCTTTCTGGGAATCAATGCTTTTCTAGCCCGGGGCAGGTCGTTTCCTGCTAAATGAGACTGTTTCCTACTATGAAAGGGATCCAAAGTTAGCAATGAAAAATCATATACCTGCACCTGGTAACGAGTCCGCACGGCCCACACTGCTGAACCAGTTATAGGAAAGCCTGGCGGCGTGCACCACCCCACCCCACCTCCATTGCCAGTTTTCTTAAAGATGTGGCCAGTAGAGTTGGGAGAGTAGAAGCCCAGACTACAATCGCTACAGAAAGTCATATGTACTTGAGACTTTTCTCCACTCTCAACTTCTAACTTTCTTCCTTCCTCTCTTCTCTTTTTTGATTATATCACTTCTTGTCCTTTGAAATGAGATTCATCAGTAAAAGGGCTCGATAGTGGTGGCAGCAGTAGGGCCCAGTGCTTAAAAAGCGTTCCTGTCTGCTGATTCTGGTTCCCTTCTGGCCCCTTCCTGCTCACCTGCTGCTGTACCCTGTGGAATCCAGCCAGACTCTCTCTCTCTTTCTCTGTCTCTCTCTCTCTGTGCCTTTTCTCTTTTTCTTTCTCTAATGCTTTTTTCTCAGAGGTCTTCTATTTTTTTTATTTCACTGTTTCCCTTCTTTTGTATTTTCAGGTATATAGGGTTGCATTTTCTTTCTTAGGGTGCCAGTCAATGCCTTGGATTTTATTCTGAAAATTTTAATTGAAATATAATGGACATATGGAAGATGGTACAAATTATAAGGACACAACTTAGTGAATTTTCACCAACAAAGTTAGATGAATTATGCTTCTTTTTGAATTTTACAGAAATAAAATTTTGTGTTATGCTGTATTTTTTATTTGACTTATGTTATTGACTATTATATTTCTGAGCCAAGTCCATGATGTTCATTCATCCTCATTACAATATCATATCCAATTGGGTGAATATACCAAGCTAGATTACTCATCCTATATGGGTGGTAATAGTTTAGGATGAGCCTAAAAAATGCTGCTATGAACACTGTCATAGATGGTGGACATTATGTACAGCCCTGCTGAATGCATAGCTAGGAGTGGAACTGCAGTGAATATTGTCAGGATGTTTTCCAAGTGGCTGTGTTATCAGAAGCATATGGCATTTGGGTTTCATGCCAGCACTTGGAGTTGTCAAAAGATTTTCACTTGAGGTTTTCTAGGTGTTCTCCGTGAGAGTGCTTTCTGCCCCTAGTCATTTCATTCCATGCAGAAGTAAGAGTCAATACTTCGTTTTTAAAAAATCCATTTTTATTGCTGTGTACTACAGTGCCTTGCTCCTAACTAATGCATGGTAGTCCATACTGTGTATGCATATATCACATGAATCCATTCCTCCGGTGTGGCCTCTTTTAAATGGCCTCCCATCCTTTGGTGTCTAAGTCAACTATGTGATTAAAATGCTGAAGCACTTTGGATTGTGAAGTACACACATTTTTGCTTTTGCTAAGTGTTTCTGTGTTGTTCTCCATCATGGATGTCAGTGGTGCATATACCCACTCTCTCTACACATTTCCCCAACATTTAGTATCTGATTTTTAAATTTTGGACAATGGGATGGTAAAAAAGAGGCCTCTCAATGTTATTTTAGTCTATTGTTATTAGTTAGTAAAGCCAAGTATTCCCTTACAGACGTTAGCTCTTGGACTCCATTGTGGGTTTACATCCCTTTTCCATTAGTTTCCCACTTTGCTGCTGATTTGGGAAAGTTGCCTATGTGTTCTCGATAATAATCCATTTGTTCGTTTTCCACACTGTTATTTTTTCAATAATGTTTTTCATAAACATATTATGTTTAAATTTATAAGATATTTTTACAAAATGATTTTGGGTCTTGTTTAAGAAGTTCTTCTCATGTCATAAAAACATTTCATATTTAGAAATTATGCTTATAACTTCATCTTTCACATTTAGGTCATTAACTCTCCAGAGATTTTATTGTATGTAACAGTTTTCCCCACATAGTAATACAGTGCTCCAGTCACATCTATTAAAAATGGTTCCCATTGGTTTGTGGTAAGAGTCTATTACATATCACATTTCTACATATAAACAAACATTTTTGAGCTTCTTAGTGTTTTCTAAAGTGCTGTTTATTTCTGCTGTATTACCTATATGAGTTTTTCTTTTTTTAATGGAAATTAGTTTAGCTATCTACATGTTTATTTTTCCATATAGTGTCAAAAGAAGTTCATTTCCTTAAAAATCATACTGAAATACTATTTGCAATTGCATTGCATTTGTAGTTTAATTTGGGGAAAGCTGGCATCTTTATAGTATTAAATCACTTTACCCATGAAAGATGGTGAACCTCTTAATATTTCTTTTTCAAAAATAATCTTTTTCTCTATTTATTTTAATGTTTTTCTCCATTCAAACTGGTGCAGTTTTCCTGAGGTATCCAGGATAACTATGTTTCTGTTGCTGTCACAGACCTCTATGTTAGACTTTCAAAAATGTCTGAGAAAACTGAAGCAAATGTACTGCACCATCTCCCAAGGAAGGCACAGGCATTCCCTCTAGAGAATGTGCCTCATGAGTCACCAGCCAGATGCCAGACAGGTGAAGAGGATTTCCAGAGAGAGCAAAGGGATCCTAGGGTCCTGCCTACCCTGACCCCTTGACCCCCCCAACCCCCTGCCAGCAACTTCCCGCTAGTCTGTTTTGCAGACTCCAACCTTCAGATTATCTTACCTGTCTGGCAAGAAGTATTAAGTGAAAACATGAAATTCACACTACCCTGATAACGATTACGGCAACCTCCATATTTTTAACTTTTCTCATGTTCATGTAAGTTGCTCTATTATTGGGAGTTACTGGAATTCCGGGGTATTTCTGTTGCTGCTGTCACCCCCCTGGACTTCTGATAGATGGGGGTGGTCTGCGGCAAGGCCTGCCCCTGTCCCTTTGCCGGTCCTGTTTGCTTGCTTGGGCCTTGACAACTGACTCGTCCCCCACCTGCCCCTTCCGGTCCACAGTCCCCTCTTTGACTCTACTCACAGCTTGGTGCTTCTTCGCCTGTCCTGTGTGGTCCCGCAACTCCTACTGCCATGGCTCCCTGCCTAGGGTGTCTCACCTTCTTGCTCCAGTGGCCTGAGACCCCTGGCTGGGGGCACCAACAACCTCAGGGCTCGGTGTCACTCTGATTCTTGGTCCCTCCTCTAAGTGTCCCTTTTGCCATCACCTTGTCCCTGGCCTGCTAGGCTGTCACCAACACCACCCTCTGCTGCCCTTACTGCTTTCTTGCTCCCAAGGTGTGGAGTCCCTGCTGGAACCGTCATTCATTTCTCAGCACAGTGGGTGCTCGGGTCTGTCCCAGCTCTCTTTCTGGGCTCACCAGAAAGGGCTGCTCCAGTGGCTTCCGGAAGCACTCTGGGTTGCAGGGTATTGTGCATGTGTGTGCTGGGGGTGGTGGTGGGGTGTGAGCAGGGCGCAGGAAATGTGTACCACAAAAACCTACATCTTTAGTTTTCTGTTTAGATTCTATGTGGAGCCCCAGATGGGAGGACAGAGTGTAACCTGCTGTTTATTGAGTTTAAATGTGGAACTCTAGCATGTTCTGTCATGCATTTCTGCTTCTTAATTATATTTGATTATCATTATTAGTGCATATTCACATACATATTAATGGTTTCACTGCGACTTTCCCATACGTGTACCTAACTGTCAATGGGCTTCCTTCCCTTCTATCCCCTTAGCAGGCGGTTTCCAAACCCTCCACAGTGAGTTACAGTTCTTCAGATGTGTCTGTGCCCTCTGGGGAGCACCCACCCCTCTTGGTCTCAGGAAGGGGTCAGGGCTGGGCCTGGTGGATGCAGTTTGACTATTTCAGCCACTGGCAGCTCTTCGCACACCAGTGATCCCCGAGGGAGGCCAGAAGGCTCCCTGAGACGCAGCTGTGGGTGGGCAGATGCCTTCACCCGTCGGGGGTTCTGGGGCTCCGGGGCGGTGCAGCTGGGGGACTGTGGTGTTGCAGTCAGGGAGGGCAGACTGCTCCCCCCTCCCCCAGAGTGCCTGTTGCCACCTGGGGCCCTGGGCCCCATGAGCAGCTGGGGCTCTTTTGGAATGTTCTCTTGTGCTGCTCCTGGCCTTAGTAGCCACCGACAGTGGGAAGTTTGTTTAGGTCCAGTGTGTCGTATTTGATGAGAGGTGGTGGCTCACACTCCTATTCTGGTGGTGACAACTGAAGCACGAAGGAGCATGCTCGAAGGAGGCTGCGGCGGAGGAGGAGGGTGTTATTTCAGCCCCTCCGCACTCAGTGGCAGTTGGGGGGGAAGGATGATACTTGCTCTGTCTGCTTCTTTTGGGGCTAAAACAATTAAGTCAGAGTAACTTCTCATTAATGTGTGAGTTGTTAAGGTGCAGTTCTGTTTCGGTTGACCCAGTAGCCTTCAAAACCTCATTCTTAGGAACCTTAAACATTAAATGACTTGTAGAACTAATAGGTGGACTTGCCTTCCTTTTTTTTTTTTTCGGTATAGGGGATGGAATCTAGTGCTGAGTGACATTTTGGTATGGGGGATGTCACACTGAGTGACATCCTCAGCCCTTTTATTTTTATTCAGAGATTGAGACACCTTGCCCTGTGTCCCAGGCTGGGCTTGAACTTGCGAGCCTCCTGCAGCTGCATCCCCGAGTGCTGGGATACCTGGCCTGCACCACTGCACTCAGACGTGAAGCATCAACTCTGTCACCTCTTGCTATGAGTCTAGGTTGGGTGATCCTGGTGGCCTAGACATGAGATGGAGCCGCCACTGCCTCTCAGGCATTTTGCATCCAAGGCATCTTTCCTGCTTCACTGTGTGCAAAACTGCACATCTGCAGGTCTTGGTCAGACCAGGGCTGAGGAGCGACTTAGCCGGAGCCCCCTCTTTTGCACATGTAGTTGCTGTTCTTCCAGCAGCTTCGCCTCTGCAGTGTGAGGAGAGTGGCTGGGACCACTAGGGAAGTGCATCCAGAGAGGCCTGGGCTTTAGGGTGTAGCCACTGTTCGCTGAGGACACCCGCAAAAGAAGAGGCCACGGCACATGGTACAGGAGGTGACACCCGCCAGAGAGGATGAGCCTGGGCAGGGCTGATTTCCCTCTTCCCTGCAGCCCATACAGGAGAAGTGAGGCCCTGTCCCACTGAGCGCTCCCCGATTTCTCTTATTTACAAAGAGCTTATGGAACTTTTTTGTGTTTTTTGCAGCTGCTTAGGATGTTAGATTTTTGTTTCCACCTGGGTGCCTGGTGATCCAGGTCCCAGGGGTAGAGATTTTGCCTCCCACCAGGCTGCCTCATCTATTAGTGCGCTAGTGCTGGCAGGAGACAAGGGGCAGAGGGTTGTTTATTTGATTGTCGTATCACTTATGTGGCTGTGACTTCCAGTGCTATTATCTTTGTTTAGCACAAACGGGAGCAGTTAGTGTTCCTGGTAATCTGTCTCAGAATCAAAATCTATGGAGACAGAGACAGCTCTTCTCTGAGCCTTTATCTCTCACCACCATCATTTTCTCAGCTGGGAGCAGACGACGACCCTGCTTCCAATATGCTGCTCGATGATTTCAGATGATTGATCTTTCTAAAGTGCTTTTCCGTTTCTTGCCACACAGACATGGATAGATTAAGCAATTATGGATTATTTCAACATCAGATGGCTCAAGACAATTAGTCAGAAGGGAAGCAAAAAAGTGGCTCTGCTGGCTTTTGAGGGGAGGGAGACTTTTTGGGAGACATCTGAGGTGGAAGTAGGACAGGTCTACACCCTGGGATGGGCAGAGAGGGGACAGGGCCCTGCTGACCTGCGGGGGTTGGGGAGGGTTGGGGGTGGGAGATATATATTTCCACAGTGGCAGCAGTTAGGAGTTTTTTTTATTGGACTATGACACAAAAACCTTTGCTATCATTGAATCAAACTAGCACTTTCAGATAGCATTCCTTTAAGGGAGATTAGATTGCTGGTGGGGGAAAAAAAAGTTGCAAGAGGGAGAGAGACTGAGTAGTGCCTGTAATAAAAGACAAGAGATGTGATGGTCTCTGAAGGGATCTGGGCTCTCAATCACTCCCGCGGCCTGGCTGTGGGGGTACAGGCTTCCCGAACAGGGCCTCGGTGTTTTATGGTGGTGGCAGCGCTCTGCGGAGTGAGTTACAGCCTCCCTGTCAGTGGGCAGCTATCTGTTATCCCGCATGTAAACAGGTATTCAGATCCTGGCTCCGGAACCTTCGCCTTGGCGTTTAATCATCCTGATAATCTAACCCCCGCCCCGCCAAGGTCGCTGCTTGCATGGTGTGACTTTCAGACTCTTCTCTGGCACTGGAGGCAGGAGCAGCCGGGCTGACAGCCGCCCAACTCATCAACCGGGCTGACAGGCCCAAAAATTAACTTTGATACTTTGTGCGGAATAATTCAGTGGCAATTGGGCCAGATGATGTTCTGTAACCTAAATTCAATCACAGGGAAGTGTCTTGGTGCTAGTCGCCCACGTGCCAAGAGCACCTAGCCGTTTAAGGTGTGGGCGCACATACATGGCGAGGTGTGTCCTGGGCCTCGTCACGGCTATGAGTGCCAGATAGATTGCTATGCACACCATCTATTTGGGGAGGCAGTCATTGATTATTTGGGGAAACCCTTAGGCAGGCTCGTCCCTTCTTTTTCTTTCACTGCTGTGTTGAATTCTCTCCTTTCCTGTGGTGAGGGGCAGACGGGGTGGGGAAGAGTGTGAGAGAAGGAGGGGAGGTGTAAAGCCCTCCATTATGTTTCTCAGCACTTCTGCAAAAAGCCTGAGGATGAGGGAGGCAGTGCTCTGATCCCATTGAGGGCCCTGGCCACCACTTCGGTGGGTCCAGGTCACCTGCATCTCTCTCAGGTAGGCAGGTGCACCAGGTAGTGAGCAGCCAGCAGAGACAGGTGTGTCGGGAGTGCAGTCCCAGTGCTGTCTCCTCCCACCTCGTGGCCTCATCGGTTATTTTATCTCTTGAAGCCTCTGCTTCTCCATTTATAAAGTGGGGAGAACATATTCCTGGTACCTTGCCCAGAGTGGGTGTCTAACGGATGTAAGCTGTTGCTGGGCAACAGAAAGAGGGGGCTCTGTCTACCTCTTGTCCACTCAGAGAGGCTTCCCCATCGATGTGTCCTCCAAGAGGCAGGCGCCACCCCATCACTGGAGACAAGTGTCTCACTTAAAGGAAGTAGGAAGTGGCCGTAGTCACAGAATGGTGAATGTTGGGACTTGAGGAAACTTGGAGCTCTGCGGCTCCCTGGTGGGCATGTCCTGGAGTGAGGCTCTGAGGCTCAGTGTCACATGCTGCAGACCACAGCATCGTCAACGTGCTTGTTTCTCCAGGCCAAACCAGGGCTGATGTGGCAGGCTTGGCCTTGGGGCCAGCCTATAAGGTTGGGAACAGAACTGTTTAATGATAAGATCCTTTTGGAGAGATCCAAGCCAAAGGCATTACGCCAAATTCTGCTTACTTGGATATGATGCTCCCATGAAATTTGGGACAATAGCTCCAACCCCGTTGGCATGGGAACCATGAGTGGAACATTCGAGATCTTGCTTTGGAGTCTGGTGACTCTAAAGGGAGAGGAGTGGTTCTAGGAGCAAAAGAAAGAGGAGAAGTGCGAGAAATCGCCTCCAGGTACCAGCACCAATAAATAGCCTCTCACATGACTTCTCACAGGCCCTTCAGATGCTGTCACTGCTTTATTTGGAGCTTTAAAAAAAATTCTGGGAAGCTTAGGAATTTGCTCAGTGACACACAGCTAAGAAGTGGTAGAAGTGGGTTTTAAACCCAGGGCCTGACTCCAGCTCAATGATTCTTGTCTGTGACGTCTTGCTGCTAGAAAGGCAGACTCCAACCAGATTTACGCTCCTAATCCTGAGTCTGGGTCTCCTATTCCTGTCTCTTTCTGATGAGGCCTCAAATCTAAATATTGTGAATCCAGCAGGCCTTGGCAGTGCACAGCAGGCCATTTGCCAAACGTCTGGATCTTATTTGCTCCCTTAGTAAAGTCTCCCCAGGAAATGCTCTTGTTCATCTAAATACAGACGTGACTCCCTTTGTTGGGGACCATGTATCTTTTCCCCTAAATAGAAATGGCATGAGCGTAATGTTTTCTTTGAAAAGGGAAGCCCGGAGATCATCTGCATCAGGTTATAAAATGATCCCAAGGTCCATTCCTGGCCCTAAGCGAGTTGAGTATACATCACCTCGTTTAATTCAGCAATATCATCAATGTCAGCGCGTATCTACCGGCTGTTGGCTATTGGTCATCCAAACCTGACACAAACTCAATAAATACTCCATAACCCCTGACAGCCGCTAGCAGATTAGCCTGAAATGAGCGATTGCCCAGCCAACACCTGCTGAACCAAATCAGCCCCGTGACGGATGGGCCCGTACTGAGCTCTGACCACGAGTGAGATCAGTGGAAGAATGATTTTATACTTTAAGAAAAGAATTAGAGGTGGTGGTGGCTGGAGTGATTGGAAAGCTTTCAGAGAAGGCCGTTTTTCTTCTCTCTTTCTCGTCCCATGACAGATGCCCTGCTGTGCTCTCCTCCCTCACCTGAGGCCAGATGTGGCCCGGGGGCCTGGGCTTATGGGTGGGTCAAAGGTGGGGGCGCAGGCAGCTGGGGCCGGAACTCCCTGGGGAAAATAGCGCAGTTCGGAATGTGCCTGGTGGGGCGGCAGGGAGCCACTCAGAGGCATGTGGGCAGGCTGCGGTGAGGCAGGGCAGCTATTCAGGGTCGGGGGTGCAAGGCTGAGGTTTGGGCCCAGGTAGGTTTGGCAAGAGGACAAACTGCTCTTAGCCCGTAGCAACCAGCAATGCCGTCACTGCACAGGCCACCTCCGATTGTATTGTCTGGATCAGAACACAGGCTCGCTGGGAAAACAAAAGCCCAAACCAAATATAGTCCTTCGAGTTGCCACTGTGGATCGAGACAGGTTGACCATGAATCATCTGGGCAGTGTTTTGAGCTTCCTTTTTCTTACATGTAAAATGAGCATCCTGCACCCTCCTAGTTTCTCTAAAAGCTGCTTTTGAATGAAGCCAGACTTTGGTACTGTTTGGTACTTGGAACATTCGTGTGGTCTCTTGTGGAAGTGTTTTAATTGGCTAACAGTTTGGTATTATGACATCAGCTCTTGCTGAGGGCTGTTTTACAAACAGACCTGTGAAACTCATTGCCATGTTTATAGAAGGGCTGCTCTGAGGATGTTAGTCACTAAATCAAGAGTCCTTTCCCCATGGAGCTGGGGGAGGCATTTCAGTCTGGTTTCAGTTCCAGGAATGGTTATGTTTATCTTGAACAACTGTTTAGAGTTAATGTTGTGAACTCGGAATTGTGTAAAGGATCCCATTTCCTTCTTTGTGCTGGTGATTAGAAAACCCTGAATTGACATTCCTTCCCTGACCGAGATGGCTCAGTGTTTGGGTGCTAATTTATTCACTACTTACACTTTCTTTTCTCTTATTTCAAGTTTATCACGTGACGCAAAGTGTTCTTATAAGCATCCACAAATCTGTTGTTGGTACCATGTGACCACGTGACTGATGGGGGTGAAGAGCCGGAACCCTGGGGCTTTGGTACCAACATGTCCAGACAGGTGGGTCTGAGCTCCTCAGGGCCACCAGGACAGAAGCAGAGCTTTCTGACAGATGAGCTTTTGGAAAGGGACCTTTCCCATGCAAGGTCCCCAGCAGACAAAAGACAAATGACCGGCCCAAGGCCAGGCCCATATGACATTCACCACCTGTCCAGTGTAGGCAGTAGAAAGTCAGCCTGCTGAAGGGGGAGCCCCTGAGGTCACTCCAGCCACCTCACTGACACCAGCGGTGCCTGGCCAGTTACCCCTGGTCTGGGTCACGTACACAGCAAAACCTACCATAGCAGTTCTTGCTCCTTCTTTCCTGTCACAGACAACACAGTAAGCTCTCACAGTCAGTCCAGGTGCTCACTGCCCAGTCCACACGAACGTTCGTCAGCTTCGTGGTGGACCTGCCGTGAAAGGCAGGGCGTGAGGTCTGCCTTGGAGCGTACGAATCACTTCTATTCTCATTTTGTTCCTGCAGAAGTTGGTGGTTCTCAACTCTCAACGCACATTTGAATCGTGGAGGATCTTCTGAACAATGCCAATGCTAGGGCCATCCCAGACCCCTGGAAGTGATCGTCCAGGGGTGGCACAGAACATCTACATTTTTAAAGTTCTGTGGGAGGCTCTTATGCACAGGCCAAGGGTGACAAACACCCTTGAGGGTGCAGCCTGAGTCAGGGGCCTTTGAACACCTTCTGGCTGCAGTTGGTGCTTTAATTTGTAGCTGTAGTAGTACCAGGGAAGTGATGTAGGCTGGGTGTGTTTTGGTTTGACCTCTGAGAACTGGGATGGATGCTTGCCTCCTGAGTCCAAGCCGAAGGTCTGATGTTGGATGGCGGTCAGCCAGGTTCATAGCCTGGCTTGGGGGAACCTGAAAGAGCCAGGCGAGAGGTGGAAGGGATGGTAGAAGATAAGACAAGGAGCAGCGGAAGCAACATGAAGGGCGATACATCTTCATGGTGTGAGACCCCAGGAGGAAAGGTAGCTGCTATGCCGGGCGGGCATTGAAGGATGAGGGCTCCTGCTCCGAGGTGCACACAGCAGCTTGCAGTGGCCACTGTCAGTGAACATGGGGGAAATTTCAGAGCATTATGAGCTGCTGGAAAGGTTGCAGGGGTCTATTTTCTTTCCTCAGCCTGTCTTGGCGGCCTTTGCAGAGACAGTCCCGCCTCATTTATCTTCCACTGTCAAGGGAGTGCAGTGTTCCACTTAAGTGAATTTTCCTGAAATCCCAAGCTTGTTCTTTCTAAGGCCAAAATTTCATTTATTTTAGCCATTCTGGATGGAAGATGTTCTAAAGTGCATTACACACCTCCTTACCTCTCAGAACACAGCTGAGTTTAACCCTTCCTGCTTGGGCCTGCCCCAGCTCTACCTCCGCCTGCACCCGCCTCTCTCCTGACCTCCATCTTCCCTGCTTTGTGACTGTCTGCTGTCAATTCTCATTACTGCGACTGAGCTGGCTCCATCCTGCCTCTTCCTTCCCCTGGACGTCTTATATTTGCTACACCCAATCTTCACTGGCTGGGAAACCGAGTATCACCCTGAGATTGCTGGACTTCTATGTTAAGCAAGAGTGAAGAGGTTTTGAGGAAGTGCTGGGTTCTTCACCTAAGCAATGTGGTGTGTGAATTTGGTGTAAGACTTTGCAATACTTATTTTAAGAACCCAGGGCTTTCTGTGCTGGCACATCTTGGAAGTTACTAGAAGTCAGACTTCACGGTAAGTGGGAGTAATGCTGTAGTAGGTTTGAAGAACTGCATAAGCATTTTCCCTGGCTGTTCATTTTCAGGAATGTCATGTGTCTTACCCAACTAGCCAGGTCCCCTCATTGGATGTGTTATTGCCTTCACCTGCCATGCTACCTGTCACTAGGTTTTTTTGTCTGCTGGTTTCATGAATCCGGACTTTGTCTGACAAAGGACCCTCCCACATGGAAAAAAAAAATGAAGATCAAAAGCCCCTTCAGGAATATGTCCAGGTCTTCAGACTGAGAGACAGGGCTCTAGCTTGAATAGCTGTCAGGCTGAGACAGATGCAGTGACATTTGGAAAGTAATCTGAATCACCAGAGGACCATGGATATTGGATGGTCGTAGAGACATCTCCCTCGCACCTGCTGTCAGCACCAATCAGCACAGGTCTGGCTTCCTCCAGAGAGGCGCACTGGCCTCCCCTCCATCCTGGAGTCTTGAGGAGTTACATAATTTGGGCTGGCATCCTGGGTGTGTTGTCAGCGGGAAATAATAGCTGACATCTGGGATTGTCTGTAGGGAAGATTCTGGGGTTAGAAAGTCCAGCTCTGGCATTTTTAGTTCCCAGTAAAAGGTTAGGGCTTGAGTACATCTCCAACCATCACCAGGTGTCAGGGGAGGGATTATGATTTCTGTTTTAAAGATCAGAAGCTGAACTCCGACACAGGGTGCTTTCCTGAGGTCACAAAAGTAGAATGTGACTGGAATTAGAATTAAGGACTGTGGTCAAGATCCCTCATGACATCAGCTTCCTCTCTGTTCTCTGACCTGATTGCCTCTCATTCTGGGTTAGATCTAAAATGTACGCCCAAGGTCTCATGAGTATAGAGGGATTATGTCACAGAGGCACTATACTCATCCCCGGAGTCATCTGCAATGATTTCAGTAGCTGACTGTGCTGTCAGGAGGTGGGTCCTGCTGGGAGGTGGGTGACTGGGGGTGCATTCTTGTCCCTCTCCTTTCTTTGTGCATTGTGGCTGCCATGGGTTGAACAGCTTTTCTCTACTACATCCTCCCACCATGCGTTTCTGCCTTGGAGTCAGGTGACCTTAGGCTAAACCCACTGCAAACCTTTTCTCTTTAAAGTTGTATCAGTTATTGTGTCCCAGTGATGCAATGTACCCCATATCAGGGACCCTGAAGACCCAAAGAGATGGGAGTCTGGAGCCTGTGGGGGGTGATGTCAGGCCCTGGAGGTCAGAGACAAGGGTGGCTTTTCATGTAGATGGGTCAGGCAGCCCCTTCTGTGGAGTATAGGGCTCTGCATGACACAATCGCTCTAGAAACATCACTGCTCATATAGCCTGGGCTGCCTGCAATTCCCAAATCAGAGTTTGAATTGCTTAGCCTTCAGAGATTTTTTTTCAAGATGCAAAGACATAAGTGACTTTGTAAGCTGTGACCCCTTATTTATAACTTAGAGAAAATGAGTTTCAATTTTTTTTTTTTTTTGAGTGCAGATTTTTTTCTTGGAAGTGGAGCACACAGCAGGAGTGTGAACAGTACATGTTCAGATTGTCCTCTGAGGGCCGAAAGGGGAGCAGAGAAGCAGGCTGGAGGCTGGCTTCACCTGCCAAGAGTCTGGGAACAGTGGCGAGGTTAGAGATCAAAAGAACACTAGAAAGGGGGACTGAACCCCTCTTCCACAAAGCTCAGTAGATGCTAGGAGACGTGGGGTTGGGATCCAGGTAAGAGACTGAGGATTTGGGAGCCATAAAGATTAGTCATGCCTGTGGAGTTTTCCTTAGCTCGTATTTCCTGGACCTGCAGCCACCATTTGTTTGAAATTTACAGAAATCTTCCAGTTCTTAGCCGCCTCTGACATAAAGTGAGGGCTCTGTGAACATTCATTCTGTATGAACCTTGCACCCCAGATATGTACTGACACACGTGGATGAATGGAAACTCTCGAGGGGCAGAGGTGACCCTGTGTGCAGTCAAACACAACGTCCTGTCCACACAGGCAGCAGGAGGAAACACCCACATTCTTGTCAAGCAGTGCAGAGCTCAGAAGACAGAACCTCTCAGCACCCCACCAGAACCAAGCATGCTTTGCTGGTGCTCCATCAGCTCCAAGTCAAGAAAGACCACTCCCGTTTACCTGATAAACATGAGAAAGCTGGATGTCTACGGTCTCAGGAAATGTCCTAAGCCACAGTCAAACCCCAGACTCCTCCTTCTGGCTCTTGAACTGCTCTTTACCTATCTGTTATGGATTAAAAACTGGTGGTCAGCTTAACGCCAGCTGGATTACATCACCATGCTGCTGAGCAGAGATGTTTCACCTGAGGAAGGCTGCCAGCATACATGGAGACGTGGAGAAGGAGAAGGGAGAGCGTTAAGGCGTTATGACTTTGAGCTGTTGAGGCACTGTGGGTTCTTCTACGTGTTGCTGTTTGAGCTGTTGGTTCCCCTGGAGAAGCTCTGGTCCTCACATCAAGCATTGCTTCCTGGCTCCGGAGAGGAAGGTGTGTGCCGCTTGGTCTCCAGGATGAACTCGTCACACTGGCTTCCTGGCATGTACTCGACTGTGCTTGTCGTCAGAGGAGCTCAGGGCCTCCGTGTCACTAAGGATGGCTGTGGTGCTTTCAGGACAGCCCTGGTTTGTTGTGAGTGTGCCTTCTTGGCTCCAGCATAGAACCCTCAACCTATCAGCACAGCTCCTTCACCCCGCTGGCATAGACTTCCTAGTTTCCACTGCTGACCTTTGGGCCTTCCCAGCATGGATCCATAAAAGAGACTGGCGTGAGTCCTTCTTGTGGGCTGTAGACCTCCAGTTGGACTCGTGGGAGGCATTGTCATGAGCTCTGGGTCTTCATTTGGACTCATGTGGGACAATGCTGTGGGATTTAGACCCTTGACTATTCTATGTCTTTGGTGTTGTGAATAGATTTCCTGCATTTTCTAGTGTTAACTCTGGGTGACCATCATAAAATAATATAAACTCCATGTCCTGATTCTAATTGTTCTGTGTACAACCTCTGACTACACCACCATCAGACTTTCCCTCCATCTTTTCAGTGTCATCTTCCCTTCCCCTCACTGTGCCTCCCAAGTCTAATCCCATTTCCTTCCTAGTTATCTCTTGAACACACAGCGATTCACATTTCTTTGACTTTGCCAGGGCACCCCTTCCTGCCTGGAAGACCCTTTCCCTGGCAGAGACAGTGCCCTTGTTTGTATCCTGAACTGATGAAAGTGCTTATTTTCTGAAGTCATGGTACTACAGTCCATAATACTCACGTCTCTCAGTGCTTGAGGTTTGATGCTTTGGCTTGGTTACTTTGAGGACAAGATCCATGTGTTATACATCTTATCTGAGCTACTTAGCAAGGTATCTGCACCCAGAAACTTCACAATGATGAGAGGAATATGGCAGTGTTTCCAAGTCAGCCAAACCCCACTATCCCAGGAGGCTTTAATATGGATTTTATGGAACGCTGACCCTCTGGTTGTAAATGCTAGGAAAGCATTAAATTAGATTAGATATGTTACATTTCTGCAGAACTGCTCAGAGTCTACATGGTGCACAGAATTCTCTACTTGTTTATCTGACCCCGGGACCTTTCCCTTGGCCGTGTTAACCTCTGTGCACACTGTCAGAAATGCCCTGGAGCCAGCTGGGGCCATTTTGTGAGAATCAGTTGTTAAGTTTTCAGAAATTTTGCAAACCAGTACATGCCACATTGGTTCCTTGAAATTGGACCACAGTAGATTTACTCCACGGAAATTGCTAAATGATACAAATCAGGGCTCTCGCCCAGTGCAGGGGTCACTAAGGCATTGTCAGCACACTTCTGACACTAGAATTCTAAGGGTTATGGCTTGGCAAATTCTGGATTGCAGAGACCATAGAGGTAGCAGAGGTGGGACAGAGGAAGGGAAGAAAGGAACAAATTTCTCTGACAGCTGAAGGGGTGCAGGATCCTCCTAATAGCTTTCCCCGGGGGGACCTGTGCACGCGTGTGGCTGGTGGGCCAGAGGTGATAATGAAGATGATCAGACCTAACAAATGCGTGCTTTTCGCTCCAACTTAATTTGTTCCTCACTGCCTTACAGAGCCTGCTGCCAATGAAGCAATTAGTAGCTAATTTAATTTCCTCATCAGGGTTGCAGCAGGAGGTTTCCTGATTGAGTGTGTGGCACAGCAGGGCAGGTGCAGGCATGCTCATGTGACTGTTAGGGACTGGCTGGTCTGCTAGGGACACGGGTCTTCAGAGAGAGGGAAGCCAGGCATTCGTTCCCAGTCTGCACCATCTGGCTGAGGGACTTTGGACAAGCTACTGGTCCTTTCTGGTCTGAGCTCCTTATCAGCAAAATGAGCCACTAACCCGATGGCTTCCAGGTCCATCTGCATGTCAGGGCTCTCTGATCTGTTCCCCTTCGCTTCGTCTGTCATTTTCATGTCTGATGTCTCAAGGGAGATGTGCCAGCCCCCAGCCTGGTTTTCTGAGACATCAACTCCCATGAGGCTCAGCTCAAATACAGTAATCAAGAGCCTTGGACAGCACAATTCCTCCTGCAGGTGGACGGCACCCTCCCTGAGGGCCCCTGGCTGGTCCAAGGCAACCAAGGGACCCAAGGCTCCAGGCATCCGTTTCCTCGCATAGTCATGGGGAACATGCTACCCTCATTGGACTATAAATAAGACCTTTTGATAGATGGAAAACAAACCAGATTAGGAACTGATGACTGACTTTATAAGTGGGAATCATTTTGGAAAATGATGCTTGAAAAGGACATCGTCCTTGGTGACATTAAAATAGGCAATTTAGAATGCACTGTGGAAGACTCCTCCCCTCTCATTACCCACAGCCAACAGCAGCCAGGGGTCCACGCTCGATTTTCCCACCACTCCCCTCTGGGGGCGGGGGACCTCCCGCTCTCTCAAATATCGCCTTGCCCTCATTCCTCTGTAACCCCTCCCTCTCTAGTCCCAGCCAGAGCACTGGGAAAGGTCTGTATTCCAGCTTGTGTAGCCTCTGGGGCAGAATTCAGCAGGGGAAGTTTGTGAATGAAAGGCTTGGGCAAGGAGGATAGCATTTGCCCAGGGATTCACCTGCGCTCAGAGCTGCCAAGGCGAGAACACTACCTCACAGTGAGTTCAGTGAAACAGGAACTCTTTCATGGCAGAAATAAATCACACTCTAACAAACCTCTCTGAGAGCCAGAGCTTCTGAAATCAGGGCTCATGGGGTCCTTCCCAGCGTGGGGAGCCTCTTGGTGTGTTGGCTTGGCAGACGTTTGCCTTGCCACAGCTTACAGAGATACGGCTCACCTTTTATCAAAGTGCACCGAAGTGCACGCAGTGTGTTCAGTGCATTCGCATGGCAGCAGAAACAATTACAAGAATCATCACAGTTACAACATCTTATCACCCCCAACGAAGCCCAGATCCCATCAACAATCACCCACAATCCCACGCGCTCTCCCCATCAGCTCTTTGCTAGATTTGACTTCTCTGGACATCAATGAACAGGTTTATGTCTGGACTCTGAGCTGGGTTCCATTTATTAATATGCCTAAACTTAGCCAGCGCCACATTATCTTGATGAGTTTAGCTACATATTAAGTTTTGAAATCAAAATATATAAAACATTCAACTTTTTCTTTTGACATTGCTTTGGCTATTTTAAGTCCATTGAAATGTCGTATAATAAATCATCCTGTCAATTTCTACAAGTAAGGCTGAGATTTTCACAGGGATTGCATTGCATCTATAGGTCAATATGTGAAATATAGCCATTTAAATAATAGTGGTCTTCCGGTGCATAACAATGCGATGCCTTTCCATTTATTTAGAACCTTTAAAGTTTATAGAAAAAATATTTTGTGATTCTCAGTGTTCAGTGTTTGAAATTTTTTGTTGAAGTAGTTTTCTATGTATGTTATTCCTTTTGAAGCTGTTGTAGATGGAATTGTTTTCTCAATTTCATTTCCTGAGTGTTCATTATTAGTGTACAGAAATAAAATGATTTTTTGTATTGATCTTGTATCTTGCAGTCTTGCTGAACTCATTTATTATTTCTGATAGTTATTTAGTGGATTCTATAAGACTTTCTATCTACAATACTATGTGGTCTGAAAATGGAAATAGTTTCACTTCTTTCTCTGTAATCTGGGTGGTGCTTGTTTCACAATTTCCCTGGCAAGGGCCTCTGGTACAGCAGTCAGTAGAAGTAGTGAGCAGACATGGTTTTCTCATTTCTGTTCTTCGGGAGAAGCTGTTTAGTCTCTTGCCATTAGGAGTGGGGTCAGCTGTGGATTTTTATTGATGCCTTTTTCAGGTTGAGAAAACTTTTATTCCTAGTGTTGAGCATTTTTATTATGAAATAACACTGGATTGGATCAAATGCTTTTCCTGAGACTCTTGGGAGGACATTGAGGTTTTTGTTTTTATTCTCTTAATATATTCATTCCATTGTTGATTTCAGAAATTAAACCAAACTTATAGTCTTGAGATAAGCATCACTTGGTCATGGTGAGATTACATATATATTATATTATATTATATTATATTATATTATATTATTATTACATATTACATATTGCTGAATTTTGATGAGAATTTTAATGTTCATTTCCATAGGGAATATGACACCATTGTCTAATCTTGGTACCAGAGAAATACTGGTCTAATAGAATGAGCTGGGAACAATTTTTTTCTTTATTTTTGGGAAGAATTTACTGTTAATTCTTTTTTTTTTATTTGCTTGTTTTTGGTACCAGGAATCAAACTCAAGACCTCACACTTGCCAGGCCCTCATGTTAATTCTTGAAATATTTGGAAAAATCCAGTGGTGAAGCCATCTAGGCTTGATTTTTTTTCTTTGTAGGAAGTCTTTGACTTATAAATTGTCACTTCACTGTAACTCTATTCAGGTTTCCCTGTTGTTTTTCTTGGCTCAGTTTCAGCAGTTCATATGCTTCTAGGAGTGTCTTTTTTTCTAAATCACATAAGTTTGGGACATATGATAAATTCATAGTATTTCCTTATTATTCTTTTATTCTTATACGATCAGTACTGATGTCTCTTTTTTTTTTGCTGGTTTTATTAATTTTAGTCTTTGTTTTGCTGATAATTTTGGCTAAAGTTTTGTCAATTTTATTTATTTTAATTTTTGTTAATTTATCTTTAAAAAAACCCAATGCTTCATTTTCTGATTTTCTCCATTTTTCTATTCTCCAGCTCATTATTAGTCTAATCTTAAAAATTTCTCCTTTATTTATTTTCTTTAGCTTTTTATTTATTTAATTTAATTTTTTAAATGTGTGACCTTTAAAAGTGATTTTCTTTTTTTCTTTTCTTTCTTTCTTTTTTTTTTTTTTTGTACTCAGGCTGGTCTTGAACTCACTAAGTAGCCCAGGCTGGCCTTGACCTTGTAGTAATCCTCCTGTCTCAGCCTCTTGAGCACCAAGATTATAGGTGTATGTCACTACACTAGGCCAATTTATTTTATTTTAAATATATATTCTAAAAATGTTTCTTCTTTAAAAAATAACTATCTACAGCTAAAAATTTCCATCTAAATATTGCCTTAGTTGTATACAATAAATTTTGATGTTATTGTATTTTACAATTTCCTTTGTGATCTTTTTAAAAAAAACATTATTTACCTAGGAGGAGCTTGTTTAATTATTTGTAAAATTTCCAATTACTTGTGTTTTTGATTTACAATTCAATTCCATTGTGGTCAGAGCACATACTTGGTATGATTTCAATGCTTTTGAATGTATTGAAACTCATTATAAATCCATTTTGCTAGTCTTTTGTTTTTATTAGATGCATTTAATCCATTTACATTTAATGTAATAACCAATAGGGTAAGATTTATGTCTGCTATTTTACTATTGTTTATTATGTGTTTTCCATCTTTGTTCCTCCATTACTTAATCCCATTGCATTAAATATTTTTAATATTATACTCATTCCTTTTTAGTTGCATTGATTACATTTTTTTGAATTTGCTAAAGTGATTCTCTTGAGAATTATAATGTCACCTGAACTTAATTCAGTTTGGATTAATACAAATTTAATTGCAACATTCCATGGAAGTTTTCTTCGATAATGTCCCATTTTTTTCCTCCTTATAATATCACTACGATACAAATAATGTCACCAACCCATCACTGCATTTTTATAAAAATTATGATGTCTCTTTATATCATATGAATTTGCATTATCATCTAACCAAATGTCCTTTCATTTTAACTTGAAGAAAGCCCTTTCATGTATATTGCAGAGTAAGTCTGCTAGTGACGAATTTTGTCACTGTAAAATCAAGGAATGTCCTAATTTCTCTTTCTTTTGGCGCTTTCAATATGTCCCCATTGCCTTTAGCCTCCAAGAATTCAAGACTGACAGCTTGAAGTTGGTGTTAATATAGCAAAGACTCTTTTTCTCTTGGTGTTTCTAAGGTTCATGCTTTGTCTCAGAAGCACTTGACTATGAAATGTTATACGCACTCTAATTTTATTATATTCAGAGTTCACTGAGCTTCTTGGATCTATACATTATTATTTCTTAAAATTTGAAAGTATTCAGTTGCTATTTCTAAAACATTTCTATTTTTCCATTTGATCTTTTCTTTCTCTGCTTTCCTTCTGAGACTTCCATAGTACATATACTGATATACCCTATAATATCCTATAGGTCTGTACATGAGACTTTTCATGTTTTTTGTTTTGTTTTTATTTTATCCTCTTTTTTTCTGTCAGTATGAATAATTTTATTTCACCTGTCTTGAAGATTGCTGTTTCTCTTCTGTGAGTTCAAGTTTGCTGTTGAGTTCCTCTAGTGATGTTTAAAGCTTAGTGATACTCTTCAACTATGGAATTTCTACTAGCTCCTCTTTGCCCGCCCTTCTTCATCCATCCCAAGGGCTAGGATTTTGGTTTTGTATCAGCATGTTATTTCAATTTCTTTATCAGCATTTCCTGTTTGGTGAGACATTGTTGCCAAACTTTAATTTTTTAGAGGATTTCTTTTAGTTTTGAGCTCATATGAGCTAATTTAAAGTCATTAGTTGTACAACCTCTGAAGCTTCTCTGGGACAGTTTCTATTGACTGTTTTTTAACTTGTATATGGGTCATACCCTCTTGTTTTTTAAATGGTTTATAATCTTTCTCATAACTTGGACATGTTCTATAATATGTGAAAATTCTAGATATCAGATCTTGCTTCTTCAGGGTTTGCTTCTGCTGCTGATTTTGTTTTTGGTGTTGGCATGGGGTTTTGTTGTTGTTGTTGTTTATTTTTGTAACCAATTGTATGAAGAAGTTATTCCCTATTTTGTGGGAATACTGCAAGCTCAGCTAGCCTATCTACGTGGCTAGCTAAGGACTGGGATATGCCTTTTACCCTTCGCTGAGGGACTTGGTGTTTTGGAGAAATGCCCTAAATGCTCAGAAGGCTTATAGCTCTACTTCAACCTCAGCTTTCTCCATCCACAGAGCCTCCAGGTCATGTAGAGAGACTGAAGACCTCTGGTTTCACTCCTTAGAATGTGCAGCCCAACACATGCTATTCTAGGTCTCCAGGGATAGGTCAGAGCTTTTCATGGTGTTGAGTGGGCATCCCATTCCCTAGATATTTAAGTTTTTGGCCAGATTGTATCTACAACTTTTATTACTTGCTCAAGCAGCTTCAAGGCTAGGCAATTGTTGCTAGATTTTTGCTTTCCAAATACTCTGGAGGGAGTGCCTGTCTTCAGAGCTTACCTGAGTCAGGACAAATAATGCATAGTGAGTGAGGCTTTCCAGAGAGTGGATAGACAAGTGAAATGGTAACAGTGCTGGGGATGAGAGATTTTCAGCATCTCTAAGCTCAGTTTCCACACTACCTCTGGTGGTTGTAAAGCAGCTGATTTTCAAGCCCCTAGGGAGCTAGGGAATGGGAGACAGGTAGGTCAAGTTACAGTACCCAAAGCCCTGCTATTCTGATGTGTTTCCATCCATGTGTTTCACTTCATCCTTTAAATTGTGTCATTGTGATGTAAAAAAATGGATTAAGTAAACTAAAGCGGCAGATCACCTACTGTAAATACAAGCAAAGCAGTGTTTTGGTAGTGAGTGGTAAGTAAGACCTGGAAGTTCTGCACTGGAGGCTTCTTATGTGCATGGTCTTTTGGGCACCAAATTATTGTTGTTCATTTCTATATTTCAAGTCCTCTAAGAATTAGTTTTTAAAACCCCAGGTTACTCATGTAATATTTTATATATCCACCACCTCATCAAACTTCATAGCATCATAGGACTTTAAACAAGGAAACCTTGACCTCTAGATGTTAAGGTGACTCCTCAAGGTCACACAGCTGGACCCTGATTTAGTCACAGCAAGAGTCAGCCCTGAAGCTTCTGACCCAGGCTCATAACTCTTTCAACAACACAGCTGTCTTTGTTAATAAAGGAGCAAAATTCTAATCAATCATTTTATACCACTAGGAAAGCTACTAAAAATGTTTGATGTGACAAGAGTTGGAATAAATGGCTTCAGTGAGGTTTCTGGCCCCATCTGTGGTTTTCTTGGCTTCATGGAAGGAAACTCCTGGATCACCACACTTTTCCCAGACTCCTCTACTGACTTCTCCTCTACCTGCTGCTATGTCTGATGTGTCTCTGCTCATGACTTGCTTTTTTCTTTCACTAACCATCCTTCCCTAGGAGGGGGCCTCTGCTGGATCTTCAGGGTGACTTGCAAGCATCACTTGATCTTCAGGGTCATCTCTTGCCTCAAAATTCCTCTTGAATTAAGTCTTTCAGGGCCTTTGGCTTGCTGAGCTTTTCATCTGGAAGCTCCTTCCTCGAAGGAGGTATTCCAGTCAGCTCTGTCCTTGGACTCCCAAATTCCACATTACAGCTTAGGACAGCATCAGACTTGGGAGTGACACTCACTTTGATTCCGTTTGTGCAGGGCTGCCCATCTTATATGCCTTGTAGTCCAGTGAATTTCAATATTTGACAGTTTCTGGCCTTCTAGAGTTCTAAAATTTTCTTTTGACCATGATGGGTTGGACCTTTCCTGGAGGACTCTGTAAAAATGGGTTGTTTGGGTGTTATGATTTATATCTAGTTGTCTCCCCAAACCATCATGCACTTTATAAGTGGGGTTTTTGGAAGGTGACTAGACCATGGGTGTATAAAACACACTACTGAATTAGTCCAGTGATGGATTTATGGCTGGGTGTGATGTTGGGAGGTGAAGCCTGGTGAAAAGAGGTGGATAACTTGTGGGTACAGCCTGGAAGGGTGTGTATATATATACCCCTCCTTCTCCCTTGGTCTCTCACTGCTTCTTGGCTGCTATGTTATGAATTGCTTCTCCTCTGCAGTGCTCCTCTACCATGCTGCCCTGCCTTGCAGCCAGCCAAGCAATCACTACAAACCATAAGCCAAAATAAACCTCTCCTTCCTTTAAATTATAGTGTCATGTATTGTGTCTCAGTGATGAGAAAGTAACAGACCCTGTGTTTCATGTGTCTGTTGAGGCTGGTTGTGTGCTATGTCCACTGATGTTTTCGATGTGTTATTCAAAAAGCTGCAAAAGTAAATCCCTAAAGTGAATGCTTATCTCTTGTATTTCTGTAACTTTATTCACATTTAAACTTGTAAGGATTTTGCCCATTTTGAGTTGCTTAGCTTAGCCTGTGTGGCTACATAAAGTCAGAGGCAATAGGCATCCAAAAATGAATGGATGAATGAGCTAAGTTCATTTTGTACATATATTGGTGTCATGGTTTATGTCAGTCACCTCCAAGCCTCATGCAATTATGCATTTGTGATTGGTTCATTGTCTAGGGCTCGGATTGGTGGTGTGAGTGCTATACCCACCTAGGGGTGGAGCCAGAATATGATGTAACTGCAGGAAGGTGTGTCTCTCTTTCTTGCCAGTTTCCATCTTGCCTTTTGCAGCCGTCATGAACTGCAACCCCACCACACCACGCTGCCTTAAAGCCAACTCAGTATGGACTGAAACCTCCAAGAACTGTAAGAAATAAATCTTTCCTTTCCTAACTTTGGCATCAGGTATTTTGCCTCAGCGAAGAGTAAACAGTAACTAAGACAATTGGTGTTTATTCAATATCACTTAATACATGCTTCTGATTGTACACGTGATCAAGATAAATTTAGATATTGTATGCATAGAAAAATTCGTTGTGAAGTAGTTGAAATGATACAGAATTTTGAAAACAGGAAAAAAGACTTGTCCAAGAACTGTTCCACTGGTTATATAGGAAATTCACTTTTTGGCAGTCAGTCCCTCTAATGTAAACGTAATTAAACGTGAGTATACCCAACTCTGTCATCCTCATGCTTCATACAAAAGAACAGAGGGAGGAAGGGTAGCTCTCCCAGGTGCAGCTATGACGTGTAGGGAGGGAACGACTCTGCTCATGCCTCAGTTGGGAAGTCTGTCTGGTGGGGGCTCCAGGTTTAGGTGGTGCTAGTTGAGAAATCTGAAAAATCAGGAACATCCATTTCCAGCCAGCCTCACATGGTTATTTAGCGTCTTTTCTTTCTCTGGTTGATGTACTGGAGTTCTAGGTGCAGGGTGTCATCCCTGCCATGAAGGCCTTGGAGTCTCAATTAAAAGGCATTTTGGAAAACTGAGGCTCACAGCTCAAGCATAGGATTATCTGAGCACAGTGTCCTTTACTGTGAGACACCGTCAGGTGAGAGGAGATTTTTGCAGAGGAGGAACCTCCCAGACTTCAGAACTCATGTTCAAGGGCAGAGAATGACAATTTCAGGAAAGCAGTCCTCCCACTCTTCCCAAATCAGTCAGCCAGGGGGCTCACCACCTGTCCAGCCTCTTCCTGAAGCCTGCCCTCAGTGAGCACAAGGGATGTCACAGGGTCACCGCTGGATCCTCAGCCACTGTAAAGTCACTAACAGTGCCCTACCACTCAGCATCCTGAATCTCACTTGCCCTCTGTGTTGGTTATTTTTCTCTCATTGCTGGGACAAAACACACAACACCCAAAATGTAGGAAGGAAAGGTTTATTTAGCTCATAGTTTGTGGAGGTTTCGGTCAATATTCAGCTGGTTCCAAGGTGGAGTGATATGGCTGAGGGGCAGCTGTTCATGCTAGCGGCAAGCAACAAGAACAAAAATCCAATCCCAGCACTAGACAATGAAACAATCACAAATGCTAAACTCAGCCACCTTCGAAAGCCCCAGGCCCCATGACTGCATGAGGCTTTTGGGGGATATCCAAACACAAACCATAATATCCCCTTTACCCATTGCTTCTGCTCCCACCCACCCCCACCTGGTCTGACACTCATTCTGGATACAAGGCCACTTGGTGCTGCTGCCAGTAGCTCCTGTCATTCCTTGTCAGCTCCAGTCACCCTCATTTTGGTTCCTCTTCACAGTCCATTAACACTAGCCATCAGAATCCAGGGGGTTACCTGGAGCCCCTGACCCTTGGCCTTGGTATCATGTAATGAGAGACTGATTCATGATGAAAAAGAATGAGCAAGCCTTCACCTCTCTCAGTCCCCTGTCACCTTCCTGAGAGACTATTTTTGAAAGGGTGGAAAATCCTGAGACGTTTTATACATATATATTTTTAAGTTAATTCTGCAGACTGCTGTGTTGGTGACATTTCCTTCAAACTGCAATAACTAACCTGTCACAGCCCTACAAATGCTGACAATACAGCCCCATGTGGGGTTGACTTAATAAACCTCATTTACATTCATTTTGATTCACTCAGGCATTGAAAAACATTTCACAAGAAAACTAGGAACCTCTCCAAGACGACATGATGTTTGCTGATACGGTATGAACAGACTTAATAGGAAGCATATATGAAAACATGCATTTCTTAGGTTATTAGCAAAGTCAGTGCTTTATTTTTAAGCATTTAAAAATTATTCCTCTGAGTGCTGGGCTTCTAAGCTGTGACATGTGTCAACTTTTATAGAGTCTTTGCATTGAGTAGGTAGATAAGAATAAAGGTAACTCTCTGTTGAGCTGTGAACTTGGCCATGTTTTTAACCTCTATGTTTCTTAATTTTTATGTGTTTGTATTTCAGTTTTTATAAGTTTAAAGTTCATCTTAATAATACCTGATTTCCTTGGCAGGGGCATAGAAGGGAAGAGAAGAAATGAGAAAAGAAAAGAATAAAATGGAAACAAAACTTTGTAGACAAGGAGGAGAAAAAAGGTTGAAGAGAGAGGGAAGGTGAAAGGGGAAAAAGAGGAACTAAGATATATCATGTACAGGAACAAATTTCCTTTGATGCATGTGATCATTGTGCACATTTAAATTGTAGCAATACATTTAATTATAAAAAAGAAGCAAACAAAAAAACAATACCTGGTTTCCTAACTGTATTAGTCAGTTATTGTTGCAATATTGCTGCATAACAAATGTTTCCAAAATGCAGTCTTAGAATTATAAGCATCTCTTTCTCCTTCGTGGGGACCTGCACTTCTGCTGGTCTGGGTAGGATCAGCTGCATGTGGTTCTAGGCTGTGGATTGGATTCAGGTCTGCTCTATTGATCTTCTTATGCTCTTGGGGTCAGCAGCAGCTTGGGGTGTGTTCTTCTGAAGGGGGATGATGAAAACACAAAGCCAGGCCGGATCACAGAAGAGCATAAAAAGCCTCTCCTTCTGTCACATTTCTTCACGTTGCATTGGCCAAAGTTAAGTCACATGTTTAAGCTCAGAGTCAATGGGCTGATTCTCCTGCTGCTCTATGGAGAAGCACTCAAGGACACAAGATAGAGAGCAGTAAAAAATTGAAAGCATAGCAGACCCTTTCCCCTCCCCCAAAAGGAAATTGAACCTGGGACCTTTGCATTGAACTTCATCCTCAGCCCTTTTTATAGTTTTTAGTTTTATTTTGAGACAGAGTCTCACTTAATTGCTAATTTCCCTGTGCTGGGCTGACACTTGTGAACTCCCTCCTCAGCCTAGAGGAGTGCTGGGATTACAGGTGAATTCCTCTGTGCCCAGTTTCACAGAGCCATTTTGAAAACAGGAAATACCTGATGTCTGTATGTGGGGCCACCATCCTCCTCCTATCCCAACCATTTTACTGTTACTTGAGAATTAAAGACTGTCCGGAGAGATTCCCTATCCTGTTTTCTCCCACTCTGTTTTCTCTTCTTCTTCATTGTTTCAGGCCCTTCTTGCTAACCAGTTTCCTATAATCCAAGGTCTCCTTGCCTCACTAGCCTTAAACACCCCTTTAGCTTTAGGTCCCTGCTGTGTGGCTTTTGTCACATCACTGTGCCAGCGGTGGGTTCCGCTGATGCAGAGGTGGAGCCTGGTCTTTCTTACCAGCTCATGGAGGAAGAGCTGTGGGCAGCAGCTTCACAGGGAGCCAGGGAAACAGGACAGAAGGCGGGGAGAGGGGGACAGGTGTGGTTTCAGGGAAAGTCTGGCCTCAGCCTAATTACGCAGGGAGATGGGGCATAAATTGCGCGGAGGAAGTCGTTCAGTGCAGAGGCAGGAAGATAAAGCTCTTTACTCCTTTCACAGTCAATCACCAGCCACAGGGCCAATAGCACAGGAAATCTGGGGAAGGAGAGTCCTGGTGGGAGCCATTAGCAGCCATTACCTACATCATCCACAGAGGAAGGGTGCTGGCCTGGTGGCTTGGTAAGGGGAGCCCTGTGGAGCATCACCACCCCCTCCACATCCTCCTTGCAGAAGTGTCTGATAGCTCCTCACTATGCTCCAAGTGTAATTCTCACCAAGATTACCACATTCTCCAATAAGGAGAAATTAGAAAATGAAAGTGACTCATGAAAGAAACACTACCAGAGAAAACCCCAGGATGGAAGCATGCGACCTTCCCATTTGGGAGGGTCTACCAAATAAGTGCTCAATTATCTCTCATAACTTTGCAACGTCAAAACACGAGGTAGAGAGATGCTCCTATGTTTGAGAGCTTGCAGAGGAAGGTCTGGAAGTCAGAAACTAGGAGACAACAGAGGATAGTGTTAGTAACTCTGAGACTCAATACTTAACACAATGATCAACTCTGAGATTCTCTAACTATGAGACATACAAATTCTAAGAAACAAACCAATGAAAAAATAAAAAGCCCATTCCTGTAGAAGGGCATCAAGAAGATGCAATGCATCAAAACAAGGAAACAAGTACACAGAGGAGAAAAATATCCCGAGAGGGAGGTCCAGTAGAGAAAAGAAGCAAAGACAGAGTGATGTCAGAGAGAGGTCTGTCTGAGTACCAGCCTCATGTGCCTGAAACAAAACCACGTGATTGAAGGAGAATCATAGGAGGAGGAGGCCAGGAATAATTCATGTTTCTTTCATTAGTCATTTTCTATAGCTTTTTTGTTGTTCTATTTGTTCTATTGTTCTATGGTTTTGTTGTTCTATTTTCTTGGAAAGTTCCTTTAATTTAATTCCAGCACTTCAGTGAATTTTTAAAATCTTTGCCATTTAAATTTATAGGATCTCTGTACTTGTAACATTCCCTTTTTATTTATCATCTTGCTTGTGTTGTAGTTGATTCTGCCTAAGACTTTTAATCTTTTCAAACAACTCTTACCCAGTTTGTTAACTTTACCTGCTGCCTTTGTTACTTCCCTACTGTGGCCTTTCAGCCTTACTGCTTCTGGGCTGCAAATCCACCTTAGATCGCCCTGCTGGTGACAGAGGGTGGATCCCACCTTTCTTGTCAGGATGGACAGCCGTGTCAGTAGAGTGTGCTGACGGGACACTGTGGGAGAGGGGGCTATTCCTCTTGGCTCTGGGGTATTGGCTTTCATGGAGCTCTGTGCCATGCAAGGCACCCCCTGGAGCTCACCCCCAGCAAGGCTTGGTGGCACTTTGCCTGCGAGTGCCACGGGTCTTCATGTATCTCCTAGGTGATGGGTTCAGCAGCACCTTCTGGGAGACTCTAAGCAGATGCTTGCCTACTGGTGCTGTTTGCCTGCTGGCCAGCTCTAGCCTGTACTTTCTTGACCACAACCTATGTTATAGGTTGGAATCACAATATCTTCAACAAGATTTTCACAATGTGAAATTCACAATGTGAAATTCAACT
>PVJX010013360.1:0-47642 GCA_004027295.1 Dolichotis patagonum | reverse complement strand
TCCCAAAGAGACAGGCCGAGATGCTGCTTTCTGGGAGACTTCCTGGGGGTGAAGGGCGGGGCTATGTGCCCAAACAGACCCAGCCAAGATGCCGATCTCCAGGCAGTTCCCTGCGGATGAAGGGCGTGCTTACCAGTCCCAAAGAGTCACGCCGAGATGCAGGTCTGGGCAGACTTTCGATCCAAACAGCCCAGGCCACTCAGCGGTTCAGAGACTTTCGGGTCCCAAATAGACAGCCTGAGATGCTGCTTTCTGGGAGGCTTCCTGGGGGTGAAGGGTGGGGCTACGGGCCCAAACAGACCTGGCCCAGATGCCGATCTCCAGGCAGTTCCCTGCGGATGAAGGGCGGGCCTACCAGCCCCAAAGAGTCTCACCGAGATGCAGGCCTGCGCAGACTTTTGATCCAAACAGCCCAGGCCACTCTAAGGGTCCGAGAGTTTCGGGTCCCAAAGAGACAGCCCGAGATGCTGCTTTCTGGGAGACCTGTTTTGTTTTCTTTTTAAATAAAATTTTTAAAAAATTAAAATTAAAATTAAAAAATTAAAAAATACCACAACTTTTTTATCCATTCCTCAGTTGATGGGCACTTAGGCTGTTTCGAAGATCTGGCTATTACAAATTGTGCTGCTATAAACATGGGTGCACATATATCACTGTGGTATGATGTTTTCAGTTCTTCTGGGAATATGCCTAGAAGTGGAATAGCTGGGTCAAATGGGACTTCCAAACCCAGCTTTTTGAGGACTTTCCAGACTGATCTCCACAGTGGTTGCACCAGTCTACACTCCCACCAACAGTGCAGCAAAGTTCCTTTTTCCGCACAGCCTCTCCAGCACTTGTTGTTAGTAGTTTTTTTTTATCCTGGCCATTCTTTCTCAGTGTGTTTTAATTTGCATTTCTCTAATGACTAATTATGATTAACATTTTTTCATGTATTTATTTGCCATTCGTATTTCTTCATCTACTAGGTAATTCTTTATTCCAGCTGACATCACAGTGGTTTTTAACATCAACATGAGCAGAAACTGACTTGTCCTTAAAATGTTGCTACACTGAAGCTGTGAAAAATAATTCTAAAGAATAGGAATCTATCTATTATGTTTGTTATGTGTATATTTTTATAACTAAGTCTGTGGAAAAAGAAAATAATTGCCAGTGGGTACTAATATTTATTGATCATCTATTCATTTCTGTGCTCTGTGCTGAGCTTTAGATATGCTGTCACAATTATCCACAAAATATTTGCAAAGTGTTTTACAAATAATACTTGGCATTTGATGAATATCTACTCTTCACTATATAAATGATTTACATATGCCATTTAACCTGATCTTCCATAAAGCCCCTATTATTTGGTCCATTTTATAAATCAGTAATAGAAACAATAGTGATTCTTAATTAATAACAACTCTTATATTATTGCAGCCTTACTCTGGGAGAGGCATTGTCCTAAATATTTTTCATGCATTAAACCACTCTATAACACAGGAACTACTGTCCTATCCAGGTCACACATAGGCTATTTGGGTAAAAGAGCTTAAGTCATTTACCTAAATTACACACTGAATGGAAATTAAAATACAGCCAGCTGGATTTTGCTGTCTACCATTTTAACTGCTGCATGCTCTTGCCTCAAAACGCAGGAAGGTCAAGCTTCAGGAAAGCTTAATAACTCCTTGAAGATGATGCAGAATAGACGTAATGAGAAATTCGGTCCTGAGGCGTGAGTGCTTGTTTATTTTTATTTCAAGCCTGTATTTATTTATTTGTTTGTTTGCTTATTATTTGTGTCTTTATCACCAGGCTAGCTTTCTGTGGAGAGTTTCTTTGGCTTGGGACTCTATTTTAAGGCAGACAGTCCAGACTCCTGCTTGGGGGCACCCAGAGACCCTCTCTGTGTCGTGCACGGAAGGGAGATACTGCTGACCCTGTAGACTTGGCCTTCTAGGCACTGAAAGGCTGAGCACAGTGCTCCAAAGTGACACGAGATCTTGAAAGGTGCTGCGAAAGTGAAAATATAATCGGCCCTTCTGGCTGAGGGAAAGTAATACAGTACAGCTTGAAATATATTTTTAATTTAAATTCTACTTGCAGAATGTGAAAATGCATACTTGTGTTCTTTAAAAAAACCTTCTTTATCTTTCTTTTTTCTTTGTTTCTATTTCTTTCTTTTTTGCTTTCCTTGGAGTTGCTGGGAGTTGAACTGAGGGTCTTGCATACATTAGACAAGCAGTCTGCCACTGGGCTATGCCCCCAGCCCTAAAACTACCATTTTCTAAGTCAGCTAAGCCAGCCAGTGGCTGTTATATTTGACTCTTCCCATAATGAATTTCCAAATGGTTTATTCCAGGTAAATCAGCATATACCATAATGATGGCAAAACAAGAATTCTGTTCTTGGATGTATTATTATGCTCAAATTCATCCATTTCTCTTTCTGAAATAGATTTCAAACAATATATCCATTTGCATTTCTTTAAAGGCATTCATAAATGGAATTTTTAAACCTAGGTTGTCAACATGCCATATATCACTTACACATTTTGGCATGAATCCACAAATTGGCGTTGGATAGTGGAACTTTATCCTGAAATTTCATCGATCACTTACAATGCTTAAAATGTTGATGACTAACTATACAACATAATTCGTATTCTTTTGTTAATTGCCTTTCAGTCATTTCATATTATCTCTGGTGAGTTGAAGCCAGGTATAAAGAGTAACTCCACACTGAATACATGAGCCACACTCCTACGCTTCCAGGAAATAAGAACACTAAACTCTCAAGTGCTGTGTTTTGATTTAAACACATGAAATCTGACTAAATCCCAATTGCATCTAGGGTATAGTAAAATATGAAATATTATTTTATGGATGCGTGTTATCAGAACCCTAGCTTCCTGTCAGGGTATGTGTGTGTGTGTGTGTGTGTGTGTTTGTGTATTTGTGTGCGTGCGTGTGTGTGCCTGTGTGTGTGTTTACAGAAAGATAGAATGAGTTCCATCCTTCTTACAAATGCTCACTTACGATGAGTTGAAAATACTACAAGTTGAAAATGCACCTAATAACTTACTCTGTTGGACACCCAGCAGCACAGTACACTGTAGGCTCTATAAACTGCCAGGTGTTCACCCTGGTGATCACAAGGTTCCCGAGGATGGCATCTAGCTGCATGCTCAGCATAGTAACAGAATATTGAATCTCACATTGCTAACCTGGTAAAGGATCAACATTTGAAGAGCAGACTTTACTGAATGTGTAGAGATTTTGCACCATCCTAAGGTGAAAAATCCTAGATCAAACCATCATAAATTGGGGGCCAACCATGACTGACTATTCTGTATGCTTTTCCCCAGCTTCATCCACTCTTAATCCATTTCTCATGTATGTGTGGGCAACCACTTTTACAAGATTATCTGCAGCAAACTCAAAACATTTGAATTATTCATGTGATTAACATAACCTTCTTGCTATTGTATCTCTTGCTTCGTGCATTTATATTCCTTACTAACCATGACATCCACAGGGTCAGAGAGAAGCCTCTGAGGGGACTTTGTATCTTGCATGGGCTACAATAAGCTTTGTGCCCAGTAGGTTTTGAAATATACGTTCAATATCTAGGCAATAGTTACTTGAAATCAGATTTGGCTTTATATGACAGAAAACCCCCAATCAACTGTGACTTAAACAAAATAGATGTACACATTTTCCCTTCTTAAAAAGACTACACATGGCAATTATTATGTGTTAACTTATCTTTTAAAAATGGTTGAGGAAATGGAGATATTAGCTATCCTGCTTTTCTTATTATATATCACATACATGTATCAGGTTATCACACTGTAAAAGACTGTACAAATAAAATACTAATGCTATTAAGAAGACTATATAGCCGGAGATTTAGCAACTTAAGTGCTTGCTTGGCAAGTGTGAGGTCGTGAGTTCAATCCCTGTTACCAAAAAAAAAAAGACTATGTAATTGGGTGATCTAAAACTGACATAGTAGCTCCATTAAAATGTATTTCTTCCTCTGTTTGGTTACTTTTAGTACATTGTCTCGAGGTCCAAAGTGGTCCCTGAATTACAGCCATCATATATCAATTCCAGCAAGAAAATAACAAAAGGAAAAAGTGTTATTATGACTCTTACTTTTAAGGAATCTTTCAGGGAAGCCTGCAACACACTTTTGTTTACATTTTACCCAACAGAATGTAGTCAATTGCTACATCTGTTTGCAAGGGAAGTAAGTAAACATAACCTTATAGTTAGATATATTGGGTGATAAATTATTGTAATTATTAGGAAGATTTATTAGGGAAAGCATATTTCAACCTGTTGTAAGTACTCAACAAAAAAGGGGAAAAACCCTGATAGCTATTTTTAAAAGAATATTTAGAAATATATTCCGAATGTTAATGTTAACTTCTAAATTTTCCCAGTGTTTTGCATTTCAGCTCCAAGTTACTGACCCCTTGTAGTGCATCAGGCACTCCACTAGAGCCTAGACACATTTCTTTTGAGGTATTTATAATTACAGTAGCCTGAACATTTTCTATTGACATTGACAAAATTCTCTTCACACTCATATGTGTTGCTAATAATCCATATACTTGGACACAGAAGTTGGTACCATTTTCCTTTCTTCCCCTCAGCAATTGATTGATCAATTGATAAACAGATATTTTAAAATATGATTCTAATATAATAGACACTGCCCCAAGTACTTGCTATGTGTCCCTTATTCAAAGTCACAACCTCCCTACAAATTAGATTCTGCTCTTCTCATTTTACAGTTGAGTAAACAAACATAGATTCATAAATGGCTACGCTGGCACCAAATGCAGATACTCTGGCTCTTGAGTTCTTGGTAACCATGGTGCTGTCTTGTTCTAGGAATGAGTGCTTTCTAGGCAACACATGGAGGAAAAAAATCAGACTCATTTATAAAAACTTGATTGCAAATACTGTGCTGCAATAAAATTTGAACCAACAGCCACCTTATTTTATATCCGCCATTTTTACACATTTCGTATTACCTGGAGTCTTTTTAGCATTGTCATGAACACTTGCCTAACTGAGACTCTACTTATTCCAGTTAACCGTGATTACCATCTTCTGTTTGATGCTCAGGTTCACCAGTGAGAATTCCCTAGCAGTCTCCCTTGTATTTGTAACTCTGCCTCTAACGTCCTTGGACAAACACTTGCTTCTGACCAGCGGCTTTTCCAGACCCATGCTGAGTTTCCCTAGCTGTCTCTGAGGAGCATGAGCTCCCTTCGGTGATGGATTAGGATGTATAGGTACTACCAATACATATGAGAGAGGGTGGTGGGAAAAAGTTATGATTGCTGCTGTTGATATTTTTAATAGTGACAGAGAAACCAAACATGTTCTCTTTTGAGAATATGAATTTACACTGATTTTCCAATTGGACAGTTTATGTTTTTGTGCCTATTCGTATGAGATTTCATCAATTCTTAAAACTTTGTCATAATGATATAAGAAGTGAAAGTCAACTACAAAGCAAAATACTAAGAAAATACTATTGTTCCCTTAATGTATTCGTAAAGACAAAAGCTTGAAAACACACTTTGTGAATGAAGGTGAGGGAACTCTTACCCATAATGGTACTGATTTAAATTGGTAACACTGACAAAACACAGATAACTAATCGAATAAAAGTTTTTAAAATGCACACAACTTCTGAGTCAGCAGTTTCACATATGAGAACTTATCCTACCAGTATTTTCAAATAGGTACAAAATGACTGATGTATACGTTTACTGCTATTGGTGCTGTTTGCAAAAGCAAAAGCTTAGACTCAATCTACATAGAGCTGTTAGTGTATATTAATAAAGAGAATACTATGCAGACATTTAAAAAATACTGATACTGCCTTTAATGCAATGAGACAGAAGACTACTTAAGATGTATAATCTGTAAAAATAAACAAAGTGAAAGGCTATATCAAATAAACTATAAGAACACTTTAAAAGTATTTTAATGTGTATATGCTTATGATACAAACAAGTGAAGGCGCCCATATATCTATATGTGCATATACAAATTTATCATATTTATACAAACAGAGTGTCATTAGGAGCATTAAAATCTACTCAGTGATTATCTTTAGAGTGGGGGCTGAGAGACTTGACTGTTACTCAATACTTTTTGTCCATGTGAACACTTTTAGCTATTCTCTGCTCCTTTTAAATGAATTAAATTAAACAATGCAAGTATGTGTTGCAGTCTGTTTATTCCATTAAAAAAAAGGAATATTCTTTAGAACAATCTTGCATACTACTCAACTCTCAATTCATGGGGTTCAGGATTTAATAAAAGAGATCAAAATATAGCATAATTAACAGACTGAAATGAAAAGAAAGCTGATGGAAATATGGGCAGAATTTTTATAAAGAGACATGAGGAAATAGGAGGTACACATTTTAAAATTGTATCTGTAATCATAAAATTAAAAATCAATAGTTGATGCAACAAGAAACACAATAACAATGCAAGAAATCCAGTCAGTAACATAGAGGACACACTGGGAAGGTGGTCCAAAAATGCACAAGAAAAAGAGACTGAAGAAAAAGATGAGAAAAAATAAGAAAAACGTGCTGAGCCTCTGTGACCAGCAGTCTGTGGCTGTGGTGGTGGTCCTTGTCCTCCATCATGGTTCCATAAGGTGGACCAGTACTGACACATGGTCGCCTGTTATCACCTAAGCAGAACCCTGAGCAAGTGAATCAGAATCAGTTGTTATGGCACAATGAGAGGAATCTTTCCCGTACTGACAAATGAACAAGGTCTTCAGTGAAAATGTCCTAAAATGAATGAGAAGCCATTTATTCTTGGTTAAATCTTTGGAAAGTTTAAAGCAAGGTGGTCCTAGACTTCATACTGCCACATGCCAAAGATGGTGAAGCAAATGAATAAATTGTGAATTTTGAGCCAGCAAGATTTCAATCTAAAGGATGTTTTTCTTCAGTCCTGGGGATCAGACCCAGGGTCTCACACATGTTTGATAAGGACTCCATCACTGAGCTACACTCCAATCCTTCAAGCATTTTACTTACAAACTTGTTATTCATAAAAACAAAAGCTTTTAGAACTTTGATGTTTAAAATTTAATAGTATTCAAAAATTAACAAAAGAGCACATCAATAAAAAAGACATGGAAGAAAAAGTACCCAACTAAAGAAGGCAAGAATAAAACAATGAAAAACACCCATCAGATTGCTTATCAGCAGTAGTTTAAAAAAAATGGAACAAACAAAAAACTATGTCATGTGCCTAAGTTACTTTCTTCTTGCTGGGACAAAATAACATACACCCATTTAGAGGAGGCAGGGATAATTTTGGCTTATAGTTTTCAGGGGGTTCAGTCCGTAGTCTGCTGGCAGCATGGCAGAAGGGCATTGCCAAAGGGGAAGAGCTCATGGCAAGGTAGGCAGGAATCCGTGAGGGGTCAAGGGAGGAGGAGGGATATACAAAGCCCACAGAGACCTACTCTTCCCACTGGGCCCTATTGGTTATCATCACACATAGCTATAAACCTATCAGCATACTACCCCAATATCACACACCTGTGATCCAGTCACTTTGCCAAAGTCCCTCCTAGGAGGACATGAGGATTTGGGGGGACATCTAGATATAAACCATAACACTATGTTTTATGATGAGAAATCATTTATTTATTTATTTATTAATAAAAATTTTACTTAGTGATTAACATGTGCTGAGCACATTTTTAAGGATGGAGGAATAATGGACCAAAAACTTCCTGCATGCATTATAGTGATGTAAAATAGACAATACCCAGTAACTCCCCCCAAAAAGTTAAAATATATGTCATATCAGAAGGTGATGAGGTAAAAGTAGTAAAGAAGGCCAAGGAGAGAGGTGGAATCAGAAGGAGACAGTGTTAGATGTGACAATCAGAGGGCCTCACTGAGAGAATGGCATTGGTAGGAAAGGGGTGAGAAAGTAACACAGCTGGTACGTGTACTGGTGGTCGAGGGAAGACCCAGTGCCTGGGAGTGTGCGGTACTTGTCACATTTGCAGAGTGGTGATGTGGACATTGGAGTCAGGTGTTCTTTGCAGAAATAGACTGAGCATGGCAGGGAGAGACTAGGGCAAGCCTAGGTTAGACTTAAACTTTCCCCACTCTGCCACACTGGTGTGGAATGCCACTCAGATTTCCAAATTCAATTCCAGCCTGATGGTCATCGTAAAGTATATTTATCAAAGGAGACAGATAATCCGTATCTTATTCAACACTTGGGAGCATGACATAAATATTTAGATATATAGTATATGGGCCTCCATGTGTACTGTACTCCCAGGCCTAAAAATTATAGATTCTGCCATCATTGTGAACAGGTTGCCATGAGTATCAGAGAAATATTTACTTGTTTAGATGGCACCTTGAGAAGTAGAGACAGGTCTGCATTGCTGGACATATTACCACAACTTTCTTCTGTGGTAACAAAAAAGATTGATTGACTTGTTGATTTGACACAGTCCTAAGAAGAACCCTCCCTGCATATGTTATGCAGCCTTGCTGAGCTCACCATTGGAAACCTGTGCTGCCTGTTGGAAAACAACTGACCTTCTCTTATTCTGGGTTCCTTCTCACTATGAGTGCAGCAAAAACTGCAAATCCTTCCTGCTCTCTGTTTTCACATCAGTAAAATGGAGCTCATACCACTAGGTGACTGTTAGAATAAAATACAAAACAAATAAGTAAAACGTTTGTCATATTTCTTTGTCATAAGTACTCAGATGATTATTGTCTTATTCTCATTATATGATTTCTTGCATTTTTTTGAACCACCTACATACTGAAGCAGCACTGGAAGAATGTCTTTCTGCTGTTCGCTGAATTCTTTTTCTCTTCCAGATCAGGGAGCACATTTTCTACCTGGAAGATCCACGCTCCCCTGTTCTCGGGAGCTGGTGCTGAACTTGCTACTTGGCTTCGTTCCCATTAGCGTTGATGGTAATTATACCTTCAGAACAAAGCCCATCATGGGAGCCCCTGCTGAGGAATTAATTTAATGATTTTGAACTTTAAGAAATAAGTATAACAAAGCTAAGCAGGATGAGGACTCACTCTTTCCCTCCTGCAGCCTCCTTCACTGCTACTTGCAGTTGGTGCTTCAGAACACCTCACTACTAGGGCCAAGTTATTCCTTTTGATCAAATGGTAAGATGCACATACCAGAGGACATCCCACGAATTAGAAACTCAACATTTGACTGTCTGTAGTGGTGTGGACTCTTTGCCTAACTTAAAATGCCCCAGACTCCCACTCAAAAGCCAATCTGTATTATAGATTAGTGGTAGCTACGTAAGTTATTGTGACTGTGACAATAGCAATGACCTAGAATATGATCATAAAATTCCTGACCGCCAAGCTAACCAGAAGCCCCACCTCTACCCAGCATTTTTAGTGTGATGTTACTAAGTTCTTCACTGAGCCTTTGTTCCCCCACTTATCACAAAGCTATTTATATCTTGATAGCTGTCACTGAGCCACAATGAGAAACAAACTATTCAGGCACGGACACATACAGTGCTTTGATTATGTTTTAAGTTAAATTGCACCAAATGAATGTTTTTGTTAAAAATAGAACTGCCATATAACGCAGCAATTCCACTTCTGAGTATCTGCTCAAAAGAATGGAAAGCAGGGACTCAGAGATCATTTGCACACTCGTGTGCACATTGTAGAGCTGTTAGCTCTGCTCAGAAGGTAGAAACAACCCAAGTGTCCAGCACAGCTAAAGGGGTAAATAAAATGGAGCACCCAGAAAATCAAGCAACATTCAGTCTTTAAAGATGGGGATGTTCTGACCATAGGTGAGGCAGGTACTTGATTCCACCTACGTGAAGTGTCTACAATAACTGAACTCACCGAATCAGAAAATAGAATATTGGTTAGCAGGAGGCAGGCAGAGCAGACTTAACACTTTTGCACACTTAAAAATGGTTAGGACTGTAAAATTTACGTTACGTGTTTTTCTAACCACAACAAAGCAAAAAATTAATTTTTTTGCTTTAAAGTACAGATTTTCAGCAAATTTGCTTGTGCATTTGCTGCATACCATACCATATCATACCATCTCAGGTGCAGATTCCACATTTTGGCAACAATAACATTAGGAAGTAAAGTATAAAAAAAACAGAGAAAATTGTTTAATTTTAATACATATGTCTTTAGAAAATTGTGAAGAAAAGAATTCTTTCTATTGCTGGAGAAACTTTTCTTTCGTTTTTTATGAACACCCTCACGTTAAACACCTTTTCTGACTCTCTAAAGCCCTAATGTCTACAAGAAGAATCCGAGAGCAGACATGGCCCAAGAAAGCGCTTTATGCACAAAATTCTGAGTAGCAAAGCTATTTTTTCACTTATATTAAAGAGCTGGAAGATTGCTTTTATGAAAACATTTTCCTCCAGAGACATAAGTGGTGTGCTAATTAGATCTACAAAGGCAATTTTTCAAGAATGCGTCTACTCACTTGGCAAAGTCCTTGGCAAAAACACGCAAACACAAATTCTCTTGACAAATTGTTGAAATAATAAGATGGCTAACACAACCCTGGCACACCTAGAGTCACCTGCAAGGCCAACAGACATTCGAAATTCCTGAACTTGTATGGCACGTACCTTATAAAACTTGGGGGAAAGATTAAATCTTTATTTTCCTCTCCTTTTTTTCTTTTCTTCCCTCCTTTCCTTCCTTCTTTCACTTTTTTCCTTATTCCCTTTTTTTCTTCCTTCTTTTCTTTTCTTATTTTGTCTTTTTCTTTTCAAGATTTGTGTTAGAAGTTGGCAAACACTTCTCTAGTAAGTACAATAATAAATATTTTAGGTTTTGCAAAATACAGTTTGTGTTGCAACTCCTCAATTCTGCCATTTATGAGAAATCACACATAAATAATAAATAAATAAAAAGACATAAGTGTTCTGCTAAAACTTTACAAAAGCAAAGTAAGTGGCCAGCTTTGGCTGATTCTTGTTAGACCATGGTCAGGATTTGGGACTTCAGTCTAATGGCAGTGAAACCATTGAATCTTTTCTTTCTTTCTTTTCTTTTTCTTTTTTTGAGGCGAGGTTTGAGATAGGGTCTTACCATGTAGCCCAGGCTAGCCTCTAACTCGAGGTAATCCTCCTGTCTCTGCCTTTCAAGTGCTGAGATTATAGGTGTGTGTCACCACGCCTACCTCAGATAGTTTTAAAATAGACAATGTGTGATTTTACTCATTTTTTTTTAATCTCTTTGACCACTGCATGGAGAATGAAAGTGCAGTCATCTGGGTGATCTCTGAAGGCGCCTTGCCCTCTAGGAGTGGATGCGAAGGTGAAATGTAGCAGAATTCAAGGAGAGACCAGATTTAATTACAACATAAACATGACAGACTTTCAAGATCAACTAAGGAACCGGTGTTAACCCATTTTGTGATCCGCACTTGCTGATTTAGCAATTCAGTTTTCTTAATCTTTAAATGTATTTCATTTTTGGTTGTTTTAAAATCATTGCTGCTTGACTAACTCTGATTTTATTGTGTAGCATTTATAGCACACAATTACTGTCATTTAGGCATCCATAACAATGTCAAGCATCCTATAACAACGTCTGCTGTCCACCTATCATGGCACTTATGATGTACCACCACTAGCAGAATAATGAGATTATCAGAGTAGCAGAGGTCACTGGAAATCAATTCTTCCTCTACATCTTACAGATGAGAATGCTGAGGAGCCCCATTGAGTAGAGTTGCATATCCAGCATCAGGGAGACGGAACTAAGATAAGAATTAAAGGTTTTCTGAGTCTAATGCATGTTTTATTTCCGTGTTTCTATGCTATCAGCAAAGTCATTAAGTTCTGGTTTCTTGCAAATTTTGAAGTATATCTCTATAATTTTTGATACTTCCTAGAGAGGGGACCCTCTTTCAACACAAAGCAACTTTTCAAAATAAATACAGCCAGAAAGAACACAGAAATTGGCCATCTATGATATCTCACTGGCCTATTCAGATGTCTCCAAAGACACATAACAGACAACAACGCTCGTCAGTAGTACCAAATGTAGGTGTCAGAGCACTGTGTACTTACTTTTGCAAAAATAGCCAGTTGTTTTGTCCATCTACTCCTGGTTGCTGTTCTCTTAACCAACAATCTTTCTTCTCACAGGTTCCTTGAATTTGATTCAAAAAAACTTAGCCATGCTTAATTAACCTTGTCTTAGTAAAGAGAGACATTATAAACAATCAGGGAAATTTCCTCAGAACCTCTGAGCAAGACATTCAGCTCATGCTTTATTAAGAACTCTGTGAACCTCCATGGTTTTCATCTCTTTGGCCTATCATATCTATCCCATTCTTGTGTTTTGCCTTTTTAAGGAGGTAGATTCTGCCAGTACTCAACTGTATATGAAAATTCAAAAATTGCTGCTGAGAAAAGGGGGTCTCCACCTTCAAATCCCATATTACCTTACAGATAAAGTGTCTTCTCTAAAATCAAAATTCTGAGAGCATAAACAAAGCTACTGCAATTTGTAATGTAACTGAATACTCAAATGTTTGATCTGAGCATTCTCCATGCAGGTATGCAACTTTAGAATTTTCCAAATGCTTCCACAAGATTTCTACCTCACCTTAATCCTGTGGTGGAGGCTGAATGTCACTGATTCTATTTTACATCTGGTGAAACAAACTCAAAGACTTTAAGTGATTTCTCATAGCAGCCAAGTTATGTGTTGAACACAGGGTCCCTGGCTCGTAGTTCATCCATCCTTTCAATACACATGTCCATGACCCTGACTTGCAAAAGCAAGAATAGTAGCAATATTGTGGAGGTGACGACAGAGGCCGAAGAATAGGTGAACTGAGTGTTTTAAAATTGATTCAGAGTTCTGTCATTCTGCAAACAGATTATCATTCTTGAACCTCAACTGAACCCCCCCCCCGCCTTTTCTTTGGTCTTCCTTGTGAACACACCAAAGTGTTTTACTCTGTGTTTTCAAATTTTACTCACCATTGAACTTCCTGCAGTCTGAGTCCTCTTCTGATTGTGAACTAGGAGTGACCCTAAAACTGGCAGAAAATAATATGGATGATAACAATAATAATGACAGTAACAACCCAGGGCCAATTCTTCTCCAGGATTAGTGTTTCTTTTGAAATGAAGGAAGAACAGCATGAAGAAAAAAAATTTGAAGACAAATGTTAAATATCTGCCAGGAGATGAAAGAATTCCTCATCCAGTGATTGATATGGGCCTGAGGAACTAACTCCATGTGTTGAAACAGAACAGAAAACGTGAGTACAAAGGTATTATGCAAACAAAGAACAGTATTTCCATATGTATAAGTTTAGCAGGGTCTAGTGTGAGCTAGCTCTGGGGCACCTTCTCTCTCACAGACATCTGAGGCTGGGATGTGTATCCAAAACATTCTCCACGCTTAGATCATTGTTTACATAAATGTAAGGTGGTAGTTTCTGGTAGGATATCATGAGTGAGAATTTGCTAGGCAAGAAAACACAAACGCAAATTCGACATGATTCCAAGGCATCTATAGATAAACACAATATTAATGCAGCAGTGGCATAGCATGAGCTTATGCCAAGTAAAACAGGTGGCATCCCCATGGAAGACTCTTTTGCCAACTACTTTGCCACTGTTTCGGAAGGACGAGGCCATCAGAGAAACCGGGAATCAAATCTTGCCGAAAGAATTGAACTTCTACATTCAAAACAGAAAAAAATCTATTCGTACAGCTCCTGGGCCCATGCTAAAAGACTGACTGTGGAATTTTAAGTCCAATGGCAAACTGAGTCTGCTCACTAACTGTTCATTCCCAGAACCATACAGTGGGTATATGCATTGTACTTTTTGTAAAATGACTACTACTTTGAATAATGTCAGTTTTTATACTAATCATTAAAGGAAAAAAATACCATTGAAAGAAAAAAAATGCCAAGGTAGTGTCTCCTAGCTATTGCATTCCTCCTATATCTCTCAATTTTCTTCCAAAGTTGGAAAGATCTGGACTCGGGATCTGGCTTCTCCATTACAATACTAGGTATGACCAAGTCGCTTAATCTCCCTGAAGAGCGGTTTCTCCATTTGCAACTGGAGAATTATTAATCACAGTTCAGAAGACTGCTGAATTGAAATAAAAAAGTATTTCACAATTTACTCTATTAAGCACCCTAAGGGACCCTTCTTTCTTTCTGTTTCCTTTTACTCCCCTCTACCTCCCTTCCTTCCCCCTTCCCCTTCCCTCATATCCTCCTTCCCGCCATCCTTCCTCTCCTTCCTTCTCTTCCCTTCCTTCCTCCCTTTTCTTCCTTCCTTTCCCTCCTTTAGCTTCTTTCTTCCTGCCCTTCCCTTTCTTTTTTCCTTTCCTTCCTTCCTTCCACCATTCTCTCTTTTTCCCTCCACACTCTTGCTTTCTTCTAACTTCTCTTATAATAGGTGAAATCTTTGATTACTGTTCATAGAGCTGGAAACTCAGCTGGCCCTGAGAGCTGGATCCAGCCGAGGGGTATGGTGACCTCTTCAGGGAGCCCAGCTTCAGACCTCTGCTCCAGGGGGAGGTGAGCCCATCTTTCCCTGCATGTGGCCTGAGTGGTCAGTTAAGGGTAGATAGAGTTTAAATCCCCTTCACTTCTGGATTTGATTGATGCCAAAAATCAACTAAGAATTTCCTGTTTCTATGTAAAAGATGGTTAAATATGGGAAAAATGGAAATAATTATGGTTTTTTGTGGGGTCATTTTAAAAATACAAGGATCTTTTCTAGTATGTTTCTTTTCCTTCAAATAACCCCAGAAGGAATGAGACTTCCCAGGGATTAACTTGTTCATCTGACCAAATCCGGCTCAACATCCTGACGATGTCTGGTTAAAAGATGTGACTACCACAAACACAGCTTTCACCCCTACACCATGTTTTACTCATTACCTGGCAAAGGTACAAACCAAAATTCTCGTAAACCTCCTGATTTCCCGTTCATAATTTGGGGAAGTAAACGATGGCTGAGAAACCACATGAAACTCCATTAAATGAATCTAAATAAATGATAACTCTGCACATGAAACACCGTTTACCCAAATTCCATGCCCAGCAGAGAGACAGGAATGGTGAATAAATACCAGACTCCAATAACCACAGTGCACAAACTTCATCTCAAGGACCACTCCAGCTCAAATGCACCGAAAGGGAAAGCAATGTTTACCACTCCTGTTCACAGCCAGGAAAGTGCATCTTAAACAACTGAGTCATGTGTTTGTGTGCATAATAAATAAGGGAAAATGAATTGAACCATTAACATGGGCACCAAATTTAGATAGGAGCAAAGAAAAATAGTATTTTAGGCCTGAAAATTATTTTGAAAGAATGCACACAAAGCAACTTCTAAATTATACAACATTTTTTTTCTGATCACAATAAGGCCATTTTCTTGGTCTAGTTTGCTAGAATGTCCTAGAAATTCATTAAACAAGTGTTTAGAATACTGTGTTTCATAGAATGCACTAAGAGCTGTGTATATAATATTGAGAGTGTATATATATAGTCCCCTGAGGCAAACCCTGTCCACTGCCTGCTTTTTTAAATATAGTTTTATTGAACCTCTATCTCTTGGTCATGCATCATCTCTGGTTGCTTTCTTTCTACAGTGATCAAGCTGAGTAGCTGTTGCACAGAGTGTGTATCCTGAAAAGCATGAACTATTGACCATCTGGCCCTTACAGGAGTTTGTCAATGTCTAGTCTAGAGGCAAAAGTAGATAAGAGTAAAGGAAATTATATGCCTTGATGAAAGCAATAATTGGGGATTTCTTCCGTGTTTGGGGCAACAGGCAGGGTACTGCTGAGCCCTGTCTTCATGCAAATCATATTGAAGTTTAATCTTCACTGGGAAATATTAAGAAGTGGGAGTAGCCAAGACTATGAGGGATGAATGGGTCAGGAGGTCTCCACCCTCACGGACAGGTTAATCCATTCCAGAATTAATGAACTATAGATTAATCAGTTGTTTCAGGAGTGGCTTGCTATAAAAGTGATCTCTCTGCCATACACACTTTGTCTTGCCAGTGATACCTTCCCCAATGCAGTGACACAGTAGCATGACCCTTGCCAGAGGTCAAGTTGAAGCCACCAGCATGCTCACGGATTTCTACACCCATAGACTAAACATACTCTTTACTTTGTAAATTAGCCCGTGGTATTCAGTTGCAAAACCAGAAAGCAGCTTGTGACAGGCATCTAATCTGGATTTGGAAGGTAACATTTAAACCAAGAACTAAAAATTGACAAGTAGCTAACCAATTGACAGGTAGAGAAAGTATTCCAAGGGAAGGTCACATGCAAAGGCATGGTGGCACTCGGGGAGCTAACAGTCGAGTGTGTCAACTTTGCTAGCACAAGGTGACTGGAGCAAGCAGGAATGAGAGATAATGGCAGAGAGAAAATCAGGTTGCAGTTCACAAATATGACTCAATGGCATCCTAAGAAGTTTTGAAATTATCCTGAAGGTTTAAACCATGGGGTGAAATAACCAAGCCATACAAATCCATAATTTTGTTTTTGAAATTCATGTAAGGCTTGTTTTTGACCTAACCACTAGGAAAGTAAAATTAGTGAACTTTGAAATTGAGATTCATCGTGAAATGCAAAATTCGAATTAATCCATCGCACCAAACCCTGCCACTAGCCTGGGAGAATTCACTGGCCGGGACAGCATGACACTCACATTTCCCTGTAGCTCTAAGCTGATGCTTCCACTGCAGCAGACAACATAACCACACACCCCAGAAGATGGCCAGGGGTGAGGGCTAAAGAAGGCAATGTGTCCTAGCTGGAAAATGAAGCCATTTAAGTTTGACGTCTACTTCCCAGTACCATGTTTACTTCGCCCATGCTTTTGCTTTCTCTGACTGTTTGACTTCAGTCTTCTAAGGCCTGTTCTGCCTCTTTCAGAACTCTTAATATTGAAATTCCCCAACATTTAATCCTTAAACCTGCTCTCTGTCAACACTAGCTCCTTTGTTGAGTGTGTAAATGCACTAACCACCAGCCACAAGCCAGTGAGTTCCAATCGCTTAATCCTATCTTTCTTCTCCTGCTTTCTCTTCCCTCTCAGACATCTCCATTTGCATATGGAGTAAAAACTAGTAACTCCTCATTTCCCTGACTGAATTTCTTCCTCTCAAAATGCTCCATCTGTGTTTTTTCTGTCCTAGTTCATGGCAACTATATTGTTTCTCTCTTCAGGCCAAACATATTGAAGTCATCCTCGACTCCACTTTTTCCCACATTTCTCATCTAATCTGTCATGAAATCCTCTTAGTTCTGACATTGGAATATACAAAACGTAATCTCTCTTTCCATCTCCACTGCTGCCCCTGACCACCGATATCTTATGTGAACTTTTGAATAAGCTTCCTAACTGTCCTCCCTGACTTCATCTTTATCCTTTCAAGTTTATTTTTGTAGTGTGCTTTTCATGTTTTTCTCCCTTTTTAAATGAATAGATGTTTGCAATACATAATAAGTGTATTCATCATGGGGCACTGTGGCATACATATCAAGTCTTGATCCTTCTTAGCTTCCTAACCCTCTCTGTCTCCCAGCAACAACCAGATCCTCTTCCCATAGCTACAAAGCCTGTCTCCCTGGTTCCTCTTTTCAACACAGGACTTGGGGCCATTCGTGTGTAACAAGTGAAAATGGCTTACAACTTTGTATGGGTTTCCCATCTCCGCCCACCCTACAGCGGGCCTCCACGATTTCTCTGGACTCTTCTTTTCTCCACTCCTCACCCAGTGCCTTCTAGGCTACCAATCTCTTGATTTGCAAATAGACCAGGGATCCTCATGCTTGAAGGTTTTTGCACTAGCTGTGCACTTTACCTCGATTCTTTGCCCTAGATAACCAAATGGGCTATTGCTTCACTTACTCCAATAAAATGAATGTTAGACCTCAGTTCTGCATCCCTCCGATATATACCCCTTGCTATGACCTCATCGTGGCTTTACTCATAGCCGCATGACTTGCTATAGTTAAAGATAAGTAGAAAGAAGCCGCAGAGGGCTGGTTGTTAGCCCATCCCTAAGGAGGCTTTCTCCCTTGATTTTCCTTCACCTTGAACGTCTTTCCTCTATGGGACTCCCCTACATATTTGGCCAATGTTTAGTATGAACATAGATGAAACAGAACTGCCTCAGCCAACTCATAAGTCATTGAGCAAGAAGCCATGATTTTTATTTTAATTCAAGGATTAACAAAGTTTTCCTACAAAGGGACAGATGTTAAGTTCTTAGGTTGTGAGGATCATATAGTCTCTATGGAAACTATCCAGCCACTATAGCTTAAAGCAGCCACAGATACTATGGAAATAAATTAAAATGAAAATTTAGCTTTATGGCTTCCTTGTACTCACTTAGATCAGCAGGCAGTGAGCCTGTTTTGACCCACTGGTCAGAGTTAACTTACAGTGTCTTAAATCATTGTGTTACAGGAGAATTTGTTAGGCACAGTGGCTAACTAATATATATCTGTTCCAATACTTGCATGTCTCATCTTCTCATTTAGATCCATGTTTTAAAAAGATTTTATTGAGATATAATTTGTTTTCCATTAAATTTGTCAATTTTAAAATACATAGCTCAGAGTTTTTTAGTATTAGTTGCATAGTGTATTAGCATTTTGTTATTGCTATAACAAATTACCACCTATTTTGTGATTTAAATACCACACATTTATTATCTCGAGGTTCTGGAGCTCCAAAGACCAACATGGATCCTGTTACACTAGACTCACACGTTGGCCAGTCTGAGTTCCTTTCTGAAGGCTCCAGGCGATTGTACTTTTCTGGATCTTAGAGGCTGCCCTTATACTGTAGCGAAGACTTCCTTCCTTCGCCTTCAAGGCCAGCAGTGGCTGGTGGAGGCCAGTCCTTGCTGCCATCTCTCTGGCTCTGCCTCTCTGCATGCCTCTCCCCATTTAAGGACTTCTGTGACTGCAGTGCGCCCGTCCAATTACCCCTTTGTTCTGTGGTCTGCTGATCAGCAAATTTCATTCCATCTGCAACTTTCCTTTCTCCTTGCCATTTTACAAACTGTAATTATAATTTCTGGAGCTTCAGAAGTGGATGGTTCAAAGTGGGAAGAGTGACGTTCGTCAGGCTTCCACACACAGCTGCCCAGGGACCATCATACTCTAATCTTAGATCATTTTCATCATAGCTACCGTATTTTAAACTACCACGGTCCTTTCCTATCAAAAAAGTCTATTCGTACTATCACCTATTACCTCCTAAAAACACCATTTATTTTCTTATTTCTTCATTTAGAATGGTTCTCTTCTTCTCCTTAGAATGTACATTCCATGACGACAAGGGTTTTTTTTTTTTTTTGGTTCACTGATGTATTTCAAACACATATACACAATGTCTGACAGTGAGACAGGTATTCAAATATGTGTTAATTGCATGAATTTTATAACTGTCCATCTTGTACCAGGAGAACACACCTTAAAAAATAGTAAGTATTTGATCTCAAAACTTAAAGTATTACATTCTGTAGAATTTAGTAGAAAACAATGAAATTTGTTGTAAGAAGTGGTCTATGATGGTTCCATGAAAGAACAGTAAGGAGAGATTCCATTTCTTATCATTACAGATGAAACTGACACAATTTTATCCTCACTCCTAAATACTTGGTCAGTGCTGCATACTAAATTTACACACTTAGGGGGGAAAGCAAATGGGTTTAGGATAGACCTCTGCTTCAGACACACTCTCTGTCAATATGATCCCATTTGGCTAACTCAGTTGGGGCTATAGCAGAGAATAACCATCATAGGTATTACTTCTTCACTAGCTCTTAAGTGCTAAGTACCACCCTAGTGCTTTATTGTGTTATCCATCATACTCAGCATAGTTTTGCAAGGTGAATACGATTATTTCTAGCTGATAATTGAAACTCTGAAAGGTTTAGTAGCTCCCTTTAAATTGACTGATTATTAACAGGTGAACTAAGATTTGAACTGGGTGTTTCTTATCTCAAAGCTTTCTTCTTCTCCTTAGGATGGACATTCTATGAAGACAAGGGTTTTGTTTTGGTTCACTGATATATTTTAAGCACGTATATAGTCTATTATCATTTCAACCCATGAAGGCCATTTGTCTAGGGAACTCTGTATTTGGTTTAAAACTAAGAGCATCAGTGATCTATAAATAGTCTTGGTAAAATATGCACGCAGTCAGTTCAACTCCTAGTTTGTTACTTTTTTGGAAACTTTCAATTCTCGGTACATGACTGGTAATCTTATCAAATTTTCCTAATTGAATAAAGGTTTTGTAACCTGCTGCACATCCACGTTTCTGACTCGGTCTAAACTTTCCTCGAAGCTACTAGATCAAGCATCCTACCCTCAACACTTGCAGTCCTAGTGGTATGGAGGCTGTCTCACTCTATCTCTCCTCTTATTCTCTCTTATTCTCCTCTGCATTACTTCAGTATAAACTAATCACTGACCAGACTCAAGAGCCACAGTTGGGGTCCAGCCCCAGACCAAGCACACTGAGCCCTCAACCTCTCAACCTTTCTTGAGCTTCGCCGCCATAAATTAGCATCATTAATATTGCTAATCTACATTAGTTTCTACACCCTTCCTTTAGGCAATAAACTGTTAAATCTTAAATTTTCAGAAAGCAGAATTTTATAATTCTGTTTTCCAAAACAGAATTTCGTCTCCTTATAAGAGTTCAGGTGGACCCCAGAGAGGCCTGATAATGCAAATCATGAGGGGAAACCCTCAGTACTTTTCAGTGATAGATATGCTATGAAATCAGACAGACTGGTTTTATTGTTACATAGGTATCTGGAATACCTGGATAAATAAATCCTCTCTCTCTCTCTCTCTCTCTCTCTCTCTCTCTCTCTCTCTCCCTCTCTCTCTCCTCCCCCCTCTCTCACACACACATGCACAGGATCTCACACTGTAGTGTAGGCTGACCTTAAACTCATTATGTAGTCCAGGCTGGCCTTGAACACGCTGAAATCCTCCTACCTCAGTCTCCCAAGTGCTGGGATTACAGGCTTGCGTCACCACACCTGGCATCGTCAGCTTTCTTGTCTCTAAAAAAATGTAAACGATACTGCATAGGGCTTGCTTCAAAGGGTAGAAGAAATAATCAGTGCCTAGGTAACATTTTTATAGATAAATTTATACATATGTATATGTTTTCTCCCCCGATTTTCTTCTTTACTTTCAGGGAAGTTGATAACTACCACCATTTCAATTACTGCAGGAAAGTTATGTGTCCAGAGAGAAAAGAATAATTCTGTAAGGATTATTGCCTTTTTTTTCAAAGAAAAAGATAGAAGACACTACTAGGGGAAAGTATTCATGATTCATGAGTAAAGGAATACAGGTAACATATCTTGCAGGTATGTGTAAGTGAATCATTTTCCAGACCAGAAAAGGCCTCTGATATGCAATTGGGGAGGGCAGGGGGACCAAATGCTGTGGGTTTCAAAAGCAAAAAGCAAAGAGGGGCTACACCCTGCTTCTGGCAGTGACACTGGGGTTGGCAAGATTCCGGGAAATAGTCCCCAGATGTGTGAGGATCCTGAAAGAATACAATGAGAAAAAAAAAAAAAAAAAACTAGGCCGATTTGTGCCTCTTTATAGAGTACAACATTAACAGAAAGCAAAAAAATATAAACCGAGGTCAGACGTGGGGTGCTACTTTAGGAAGATGACTGATAGCGTAATCAAAACTGGAGAGAAACCCCAGTGGCAGAGAGATTAGATGGAAATAGAAAGGAAGAGAAGAATGCAGATGTGTTGGAATAGCCAGGGTCTGAGTGACACAAACCTATAACTTGTATGATACGGACTTCTGAGTTCCTGGACTTTAATGAGTAGGTGAAGAAAGCACTTTGACCAAGATTTCAAGGTGCTCTTTGGCCTTCGGGACAGAATTACAGCCACCTGTCAGCTACACTGGAGCTTGAAACACTGAGGTGCTGGGGATCCCATTTAACCTGGCCTCCACAGGCGAGGCCTATAATGGGATGGACCTTTTGTCCTCCCTCCAGCAATTCACTTAAGATAACCTCAGGAATAAGAGGCAGGAAATTGGAGGCTCCGGGAAAGGGCAGGAGGCGGAGAGGGGCTTGAGTAGCTAGCTGATTGTAATGGCTTCAAATCAGGGCGGCTGCGCTCTTCCGGCAAAGGGGGTGTGTGGGGTGTTTTCTTTTGCATAGCACTCCAGAATCTTTTAACCTGGCTTAGAGATCATTATTGTCGTTAAAATACAAACTGGACTCTCTTTAGACAGTACACATCTCAAAGGTTTGACGGGTACTGGTCAGGCGTCGGGAAGCTGTTACACTGCTTGTCTTCACAAATAAGAAAGTCAGAATTTCCCTGATGATCAGAAGGCACTAACAAAGATACTACTGACTCTTGTCTCAAACGTTGGTCGCTGGGAAATGTATATGGAAATAAATACCACACAGCCAGTTCTCCAAGTAATTCTAAGATTACTTCCCAGCCCCCATTTTTATTTGGAATAAAATATCTAAAGAGGATCACAGTTCAACTAATTTTTACTTAAAGAGTAAAAGAGACTCAAATATTTTGAAAACCTACTGTTTTTCAGGTATTTTGGAAGGTATTTGGTATGCATTATTTCATTCAAATCTCACAACAGCCCTGGCAGCAAAACATTACTGTAAATGAGGACAGAGAGCCAGAGAGAATAAAATCACATGACAAAAATAAAATATGTAAAAATATATTGAAGGTAGGATTTATGATTTTCTTTCAAATCTTAGAGAGATGTATGCAGATAAATGCCAAACAAAACATTTAACAACCACTGATAGAGCACTAAAAAGAAGAAAAGCATCCCAGTGTTGTAGATATGGAAATTAAAGAGCTGGAAATGAACTTTGTGTTTCTGACTACTAAACTCCTGCTGTCTTTCACTGCATAGAATCAAAGCATACTAGAGCCAAACGGTTCTTCAATGTATTGAGCATCTTCATTTAGTAGATGAGAAGGCTGAGGTTATGTGACTTGTCCAGGGACAAGCAAACTATAATCAATCATTCTCATATCTACTGCTGAGGTTCTCAGTAACGCACCTGGATCCACTGGCCTCTTAAATTATGAGGACTGTCACATTAAGGTCTATCCCCGTTGAACCTTCACTAAGGGTTCTATCATCTACAGTTGTCCTTTTGTTGCCCAAATGTCTATTTTTCAAGACTTTCCTCCCCAACTCCATGGATTCCTAACTCTGAATTTTCAACATTCAGTTCTCTTCCATCTGTTCCTGGGCATGCTGCACTCTGTAAATGGAACTTCTACCCACATGGTTGTTCAAGATGACACATTACAGTCATTCTTAACATTCGGTCTCAAGCGGCTCATCCAATCCACTCATAGTCAACTTATACTTCCTCCATAATGCACGGCCACTTCATTCATCCCCACTGCCTGCCACTGGTCTGGTCCAAATCACCATCGTCTCTCACCTGGTCTGTCACAGTGACCTCTTAGTAGATACTCCCCGCAGAACCCTCCATCTCTTTTAATTTTTTCTCCTCCAATCTATCTTCCACACAACTAGCAGAGAATCCTTTAAAAATACCAGTTTTCTATTTAAAATCTCTTTGAAACTCATTTTAAGAGTTCCTTTATTAATATTTATTTGTGATGCAACATAATTACATTTATCCTAGGGAATTAGTACATATACAAATGATTTCCAGTGCACTTAAAATCAAACTTTAAAATCACGCCTATCAAGTCTTCATGTATCCTAGGTTAACTGTACCTCCTGGTTCTACCTTTTTCTTTTCTTTTCTTTCTTTCTTTTTTTCTTTCTTTCTTGTTTTTTTTTTTTTTTAACCAGGGATCCAACGCATGACCTCATGCTCACCAGGCAGGCACTTATGCCACTGAGCTAAATCCTCGGCCCAGTTCTGCCTTTTTCTATCTTCTTATTTCCTCAGTCTTGAAGAACACATTTGCTATCTTTTCCTCCTCTGCACCTTCAACTCATCCTTTCTATATTTTACTGGCTTCACTGTATTTTCCAGAAAAGCTTTGCCTGCTATCTCAGTCTGAATCATGTATTCTTTTAGTTGTCCATCATAGAACCTTTCATTTTTCTTTTGTTGCCCATTTTGGTGGTTGTTTAGTTTGTTCCCCTCCCTAAACTGTAAAAGCCACAGGGGAAGGACTAGGTGTGTTTTGTTTTCTGACGAATTTCATGCTTTATCAAACTGCCTCTATCTATAGTAGAAGCCCATGCATTTTGAGGGAAAAGATGAGTAAATAAAACCAGAAGATTATAATCCATTATTTTCAGGTTGAGGATGAAGTTTTCTCAAAACAGAATTCATCTAAAATTAATCTGCTTTAATTTAAAAACTTGACAGTTTTTCTATAGCCCTTGCTAATGGGAAAAACAGTAAAAGAAGCATCAGGAACACAGTACAGACTGGGATGAACATGCCATATATACCCTAGATATTGAGGACTTTGTTCTACTTTCTGAAAAGTGTTCAGTGAACAGTCATTTTCTCTGCCTCTTCACAGTCAGACCCTTTTAAGTTGTTCAAAAGCAAGAAACAACTGGTCTAAACTATTTTACCTGACAAACCTGGTCATAGAGATGATAAAACGTCAAAAAAGTGATAAAGGATTTGGGTATTACACGTACAGTAACTAAGTCACGAAATGTGATTTCAGACTTGTTTTGAACATAAACCAGGAAGCAAGGATTCACCAAAAGACACCTGCCTAAAAAGTGCATGACACTAATGAAAGTAGGAGTTTTGGGAGAGAATAAACATACCAACAAACGCAATTATTCAACTGTGTACTGGTGAAATTACCCGACACTTTAAACCGCTCATACTGAGCAAAGAAAAAAGGATAACCCACAAGTTCAGGAAATTCAAGTAAAATTCTATATGTGTATATACCTGTACATGGGTGCCCATATATATGCACATTTCATGTGTATTTATGTATCAATACTCTAAAACCAAAGGAATTTCCCTTAGCATCTTAAGTTACACAAAAAAAATCTTTATTTCATTTTCTCTGAATGGACACAGGTGACGTAAAGCTATATCTCCTCATGTAAACCGTGTTTGAAAACAACAATTAAATTAACATGGAGTTAAGTTCACTGTGATTCCAACATATTTTTAAATAATTAACTAGATCATTCAACTCTTACCTAACTTTTTCCAGTCATTTGTAGAATGAGGCAGAGTAGAAATATTAAAAATAAATAAAATAACTTACTAGCTTTATCTTGCCTTATGAATGTTATAAATGAATTCTTCACAAAAATGCATAAATCATTCTCCCATGTGAGTCCTAACTCGGCTTCTGTTTACCAGATGGAAGTAAGAGTAACATGTGTAACATGTGCACCAAATCCAGCTGTCAAGATTTTCATAAAACGATACACTTCTAAACATTCCACCATAGTCCAGATGTGCTGGGCCTGGTCTTTAAAAGAGTAATAATAAAAAGAGCCGATTACATGTTCAGGTAAGAATCTGTCCTAGCTTCTTTACCAAGGCTGTAATGATAGTTGCGATTTTTGAAGTGCAAAAACAATAAAACAGCTTCTTAGAGCACAGAAGTAGAAAACGTGATCTATGCTGGACTTGAAAAGGGCAGGTTACTTCTAATCTTACCCACTGTGACCTGAAAGTTAGGTTAGAGATATTGCCCATACTGAATTCTAAGGCTTTCCTGGCCGGAAGTGGCCGAGATTGAGGAGACCAGATAGAATTTCCTTTACACTAATCATTTACAAATACAGTACTTTCACAAACCTTTTATTTAAAACTCACTGCAATGCTGGGATAAGGTATTATTGCTCCCACTTTGCAGGTGAAGAAGAGACCTTAAAATCCTGCCCTAGTGTCATCATTGCTGCCAGTGACACAGAGCATTCAGTTCTTCTACTACCCATCGAGTGGTCTCCCCACAACGTCTTCTGCCTACCAAGATTATGCTTCTCCTGGAAACAGGATTCTTATCTCTTCCTCACACAGACCACATTTCCTAGGCAAGATCAAGATCAGGATCAACATTCTTAGCGAGATTTGATGGAGTTGGAGTAGGAGTGGTGCCTAGCCTGGTACCTGGTAGCTCATGGGCCCATCCTTCGGAGCATCTCCAGCCCTGAGGCGCCCCACAAGGCGGGCATAGCCCTTTTACTGAATGAACGTCACCTCCTAACTGCTCCAGGCAGATGGGAGTTTTGTTTCATTATGTTGAATTCTTCTTGAAGAATCTATGATAAAAGAATATTGAAGAATCTTTGACTCTTGTGGCCCTTTTCCCTTCTGCTGTTTTTCAACATTCTAATCTATTATTTTAAGTGACAATTCAAGACACAATAAAACTAAAATCCACATTCTTTATTCCAACACCAAGTTGTTTATTTTATCCATCCTTTGGAAGTCAGATGCAATGTCATATTTTTCACAAAAAAAACGTTTTCTATAACTGTTTCAAAAAGTTCTTTTCTCATTACAACTTCTATAATACTTTACATTATATACCACTATGGTTATGTTATTAACAAAATTATCTAACGCTTTAAACTAAAGCAAAAGAAAACCACTTGTTCTTCCAGTGTCTTACTGGAACATTTTCTGGCATACCCACCAAAGGTTGATGGTATTTTATTGTTAGACTTCTGGTCAAGAGGCCAAAGGCTATGTAGTTATGTGTTATCATGTAGATTTATACTCAGTGAAATTCAAATGATTCCTTTCTAGGACAAGAAGTTAGGGTTAGAAGGCTAATGTACATGCTCTCTAGGATATTAACTAGTTGTGGGAATAAACTGGCAATCTTATTAAGCATTTTTTTCAGTGTCTATAAATACTCTTTCAAATGCTCTTTGAACCAGTCTTATTATATTGATAAAAGAATCAACTGACACATACCTGTTCTATATTTATATCAGAATCATGTTTAACTTTATTGAAAATTACATGAGAACTTACACTGTGATATGTGTGTTTTATTCATGAATTCTAATTTAATTCCCCAAATTACTGGGGACCCCTGCAATGAGTCCCCAATTTCCTGCAAGGTGTTATAGTAAACAGTGAACAGAAAGGACAAGAGGCAAATACCAGTGCAACAGGGAACTGGGGCGGCCAAGTTTCGCAGGGAACAAAAGGCAGCAAGAGAGCCAGCACTTCAGTATTCATTGATCACATCCGCACTGAAGACAGTGGTGAAGGGATTCCTACGGGATATGCTAAGCGAGTGGCTAGGCAGGTGAGGCTTTCGAAAGAAGGAGTGAAGCATTCTTGCAAAAGGAACAGAACAGCCAGATGCAGCTTGTGATGAATGAGTACCCAGCTTTGTAGTCAGTGCTGGGAAGGAATTCTCTCTGCAGTCCAATTTGAGATGTTTCAGTGGAGACATTGTCTCATATCTCAGTCCCACAGTCTCATGGTCCAATTCTCTGGGCTCAACTGTGACCATTGGTGAACAGCAATGCTAGCCAGACCCGCTAGCCCTTCCTTCCATGAAGACGGATTCACAGCCATGGCTAGACTCACAATTCAAACCAAAAGTCAATTTAGGGACGTCACCTGCATACAGCCTACACTGCTCAAAAGTAAGCACATTCACGTTTGGGTCAGGGAGAGGAAGATGGGGCAGCCCTCCACACCAAATAGCCTATGAAGTAGTATGACGAGTTCTACTAGAGTGTTCGGATTTACATTGTTAAAAATTCTATAAAGCAGCAATGATGGACTTTAACCCCAGCTGTCTCTGAACTGGAGCCCGAGTCATGGTTATTCTTCATTCACATATTCTTCCAACACATATGCATTTGTTGGTTGGGGGACATAGACAATTTGTGGGAAAAGATAAATCAGGCAAAGATTTTATTCCTAAGGAAACTAGAGACATGATTAAAAACTCACTGAGACCACGCGATGTGTAGTAGAAGAAGCACAAAATATTATTGGTAACCTGGCTTAATTCCTGCAATGATTATTAAATATTAAACACTTAATGGATGCTAGGTACTGTGCTGGATACTGGAGGTAGAACAGCAAATAAAACACTAATGGTCTTATCTTTGTGGTTTTTTATTGCATAGAATATAGAAGCATTAAACATGGGCATTGAGTGTTTTAAAGCTATTAATATTATTTTCTGCAAACATGTACCTGGAAATCCTATTTATAGGTATTTTATTTATACTCCTGTGAATTTTCAAAATGTCAATGGTTGTGTGAACATTACCTTTATAATCAGATAAATATAAGTTGATGTTCCTTTAAACACTACAAATTTAAAGGACGTCTGAGAGTTCAGAGGAAAGAATTACTTCCAATAGGAATTTTAGGGGAGAACTGTATGATCTAGTGGCATTAAAATGAGCAATGATCTCAGAACTGTGCTGTAAATCTTTTAGTGCCAAAGAACTTTCAGTGATATGCTCTGTCCATGTGAGCCAGCTTCCCAAGGGGAGGAAACTCCTTTCCTAACATGCTCCTCCACCTTTTGACTTAGAAGACAGTAGTATGACAGCTGACCCTAAAGCCATTCCTACTCCTCGCTGTCTCCTAGGGGCTTCTCAGTCTTCTCTCAGGAAGGGCGGCGACATGACACAACTCCATTCATTCCAGATGCAACTGAAATTTTATAGGAGTGGGAATGCATTCTAGGAAAGCTCTTCACTGTTAAAACAAGAACCAAACACCGCTCCTTCTTCTTTCTTCTTGCCTTGAAATGTGGAAATGGGTGACAACCAGAGCTGCAGTTGTCTTCCCACCATGAGAGAGAAGTCAACGGAAAAGGGGACACTGCTATGACTGAGCCATCACCAATGTCAGCCATGCTCAGCTTCGCACGTTGACTAGTACAAGAAGGGAAGACCACCGTTCGCTTTAAATCTCAAAACATTATCTGCTCTCAGTCAGCAGGGCCATTTTTACAGGAAACAATGACCTTTTCAGGAAAGAAACCAGAAAAAAATCATTCAGAGAGAGAAAAAGAAATCAGTACAAGTAATAAGCAGCTGATGAGTATAAAAACACAACGCAGAAGCACAGAAGCGCCAAATGTGGAGCACTTTGTACCTTGACAGATACACTACTGACAATAGGCTTCCTAGTGAGGGTAAATCCTGACCTACTGGGAACACTTGGTCTAAACATAAAAATTTTGAGTATTACAAATTTTAAAAACAAAGAGAGAGATGTGAAAAATTATATAGTTGTGTAGGAACTCTGACACAGATTTTTTATAATTGGGTACATTAAAGAAAATTATAGCGGTATTAAAAAAACATGAAGCATGTAAAATATGCATGAAAATGATTGTAATGACTTTCAGTTATGTAACCAGCTAGAAATGTTGACCTATCAATGGTCTTGCTGGAAACAGTCTAAAATACTGGATAAAATATAAAAACTTCTTAATACCATGAACAAGTTTAAAAAACAGTAAGAATTAAAAGACTAAATTCTGAGAGCAAGAACTCCAATAATGACTACTAAGAGATCATTGAAGAAGCTTGTGTTCTGATGTCTCCAACACTGTGGGAGCCCAAAGGTCCATTCTTTCTGTTAAAGGGTGACCTATAGGTTACACATCCAGTTCCCAGCCCTAGTCAAGTGCAAGATGGATTTCTTTGTCAATCTACACAGCAATGAAGGTAATACTTTAAGTTTCAGAGAAACAAAAACTTCAAGTCAGGACTCATATGTATTGTTAATGTTTTGTTTTGTGTTTTAAGTTTTATTTTATTAGTACCTGTGTGTAGTACATGTTTATATTTCTTATGGAAAGTTGATGCATGTCTACAACTTACCTTAATTCCTTTTTTCTTATTTCCTTCAACTCTTGATCTCTTGCTCCTTTGAGACATCTGTATCGCCCTACCTCCTATTATCTATCTTTTATTTTGCATTTTATTTTATTTTGAAATTCTCACATGAGATAAACCATGTGATATTTATACTTGTGTGTGTGCATGTGTGTGTGCTTGTATGTGGGTTTGTGTGATTTATTTCACTTAACATTAGGGTTTCAAGGAGCATCTGTTTTCCTTCAAATGACTCAAGCTTGTCCTCCCTTATGACAGAGTAGTCCTCTCCTGTGTATAAATGCAACATATTACTCTTCATCCATTCCTTTGTTGAATAAAGACCCATGTAAGCTGGGCATACAGACCACTTCCAAGATTGAGCTATCACGATTTGTGCTGTTATAAATATGAGGGAATAGCTGGGTCACACAGAATTTCTAGTTTCAGTTTTCTGAGTAATCTCTATACTGATTTCCATTATGGTTGTACTGTTTTATATTTCCAACATCAGTGTAGAAGAGGTCTTTTTTCCCTCTATTTTTATAGTCAAAATTTCATCAGTTGGGTGGTCCACAATCCTTAAGTTTTGAATTTAATGGAATGTGATCTGGAAATGGTAGTGTCTTCAGCAAACTAGCAGAAGCAGATGAAAATGTTCTGAGGTAAAGCATCTGAAATAAAGCTGGTCACATTTAGCTGATTCCACAGAATAATTCTGCACAAAATCTTCTGACACGAATGAGCAGCCTATAGTCAAAAATAATTACAAACACACCAAATTGAATAGTGATGGAGACACAGCACACAATTGCAGAGCAGAAAGAGACCCAGGGGCATTAAATACATTAGAATTACAACCCACATATTATGAGAAAATATTTAAACTATCTACAGATACTAAAAGAAATAAAGGGAAATGTTAAAAATAAGATGGAAATAATATAGCAGATTTGAAAATATTACATAGAAATAGAAGACTCAAAGAATGCAATGATTGTGATTAAAAATTCAATAATTGGGTATTACCTGGCTGCTCCATAAACAAAAAATAGGTTGGAGTAAAATGGCCAGATGCAAGTTAGCCCATGAGAATAAGATCAAGTACATGAAAGAAAAAATATTTGGAGACTAGAGGGCACATCAAATCAGATTGCCAAAAGAAAAGGTCAGGCCAGCCAGGTAAAAGCTCTATTTGAAATGGATGAGGGTTTTCTACAGTGAAAGAAACCAACCAGTGGGTTCAGAAAGCCCAATCCTTGCTAGAAAAGAGGAAAAAAAAAAATAATTCTTCATCTAAACATGTAAGTGTGAAACTACATAGCACCAAAGACTAACAGAAAGCCATAAAAGCATTCAAAGAAAACTTAAAAAGCTGTTTCTAAAGACAAAAGAGTTAGAATGACAGCTAACTTTCAACAGTGACAAGAAAGCCAGAAGACAATGCAAAAATGAATTCATATGCTAAGCAAAAATTTAAAAAGCACAAAGCTATGATTCCAGACTAAGTAAAAATATCTTTTAAGAAAAATGATAAATACAACTTCAAAGTGTACAACAAACAGCAACAAACAAACTTTCACAGATTTCCATTAAAGCAAATTTCAAAGACTCTTCTCCAAGAAATGATTCCAGATGGAAAGTGAGATATGCAGAGAATGAGGAATGCGGTAGCAGAAATATAAATATAAACAACTTGGACTATGCAGGACAATAGTAGTTCTAATATGATGAGGGATATTATAAAAATTAAAAATTCACAGCAGTTACAGTAAGATACTGGGGTTAAGGTATCAGAAACACTAGAAGGTCTTTGAACTGCCTGGGCAGATGATAACTTACTTTAAACTTTAATTTAAAAATTCCCATTTCTTTCAACTGCCATAGTAACCACAGAAAGATTAGAAACATTAATTATGGCTTCTAACCAAAGTGAACAAGACTGATTTTTTAATGTAAGTTGACAGTAAAAATAAAAAGAGAGAAAGTAAAAGAAACAAGTGAGGTAAATACAAAACCAAAATTAAAGATAGTGTATATAAACCCAAATAGGACAATGATTCCATTAAATGAAATGGACTGCGTGAGTGAAGTGAATAGCAAAAGGGTCAAACTGGATTCCTTAAATGCCTTTAAGTGCTGTATCAAAACATTTCTTAAAAATTGGAAATACAGAAAAAAATGAAAGCAAAAACACAGAGTATGATAAGGCGTGAGTAGAAAGTTTGTGAAGCAATGTTACAAACAGGCATTAAGTCAAAGCTTTCCTCAATTTTGATATATATAATAAAGCCTCAGAACTAAGTACTTAATAATTTAATATCTCCGTCGATTAGTCACAGTTTTTTCCATTTTATGGTGTTTGTTAATTTGGTTGCCATAGGATAAAGGCAAAATATGATGCAGTTAAAGAAATAAACACATTTCTAATCATAGTGAAATATTTCTAAACAATTTCCTCCATTTCTGGAATAGGAAGTACATAAAAATTAGTAACGATATACATGAATAGCCAGGGGTGTAGTTCAGTGGTGCATTTGTCTATTGTGTGTGAGGCCATGGGTCTGACCACTAGCACTACAGAAAGAGGGAGGAAGAAGGAGAGGGAGAGAGGGAGGGGGAAAGAGAGAGAAGAGGGAAGGAAAGAGAAAGAAGGAAAGAAAGAAAGAAAGAAAGAAAGAAAGAAAGAAAGGAAGGAAGGAAGGAAGGAAGGAAGGAAGGAAGAAAGAAAGAAAGAAAGAAAGAAAGAAAGAAAGAAAGAAAGAAAGAAAGAAAGAGAAAGGAAGAAGGAAAGTAAAAGAGAAGAAAAGAGAAGATTTCAACAAAATAATTAAGAAAATTGAACTAATGGGTATATATTGTATATTACATACACAACAGAGCTTTAGAATATACATTTGCTTCAAATCCTTTAAGCATCCATTCCACATTTGTAGAAATTGAAATTGAATTTGTGTATTTTAGGTATATATCATTGGGACATACAACACATCATAACACTTCCTAAAGAAATGATGTTACAGAGATTATTTTACCTGAAGTTAAACTAAAATTCATATTTAGAAAGAGCTAAGTAGAAAAATTGATGGAAATTAACATATATATTCTAAGCAATGCATTTGAAAATGAAAGAATTAAAGGAGACTGGATAAAAAGAAGGAAGAAGGAAATGGAATGGGAAAGAGTGAGTGAATTTTAAAACTTAAAAAAAGTTTGAATTAGGAAATAACAAAAGTATTGGGTGCAATATATAAGATACAGCTTAAATTATAATGAGAAGGAAATTATAGCCTTAAATGAATGTACTAAATAAGATGAAATATTGAAAATTAATAAACTAATAAACACATGCAGTATTCTAAGAAGGCATAAAGCTTCATTTGTATTTTGGGGAAATCCTAAATTGTTTATTTTGACTGTCATATGATGACACATTATTTGGATGAACCAAAACATATTATCTATTCTGTTTCAAGGAGCACTTGGGTTTTTCCAGGTTTTGTCACTGTAATTGTGCTATGGACTATTACACATATCTCCTGTGGTAAAATTTCTTTTGGAATAACATCTAAGAATGGAATTGATAGGCTGTATGGTATGTGAATATTCATATTACAAGATAATGCTGAATTATTTTCTAAAGTAGTTATACTAATTGATGATCGAACAATAATTAACAAATATTCCACATCATTTCCAACACTTAAGTTCTTGGACATTTCAATATTTGCCATGAAAAAATGTGAAATGCAAATGTTCAATGCCATCTCAGTGTACTTTTTAGTTGCTCCCCCATCACAAATGAGATTTAATATTTCTTCAGTGTAGATTAATCATAATTTTTTCTAGTTTGTGGATTTTGTTCATTTTTCTTAGGCTGAATTGCTTAGGCTTTTTTTTTTTTGCAGTTCTTTTCATGCTTTTGATTATAGTCCTTAGAGGTTTATAACATGTATTTTTTGGTAAACCATATATCAAGTAATATTTACCATTTCAAGTGTACAATGTAGTGACATTAAGTATATTCACAGTGTTGTGCAATCATCAGGGCTATTGATCTCCAGAATTTTTTAAAAATATATTAATATATATTTGTGATAAATATTGAATGTACTCATCATAGGAAGTTGATTGCTATACACACCACTTCTTAATCCTTTTTATTTCCCTTTCCTTCCCCCTCCAAAACTTTTTATAAACTCAAACAGAAGATCTGTGCCCATTAAACAGTAACTCCTCTCAACCTCAACTCAAAACCTCTGTTAATCACTGTCTTCTTGTCTCTTTCTGGTTTTGTTCGCCCTCAGAACCTCACATGAGTAGAATCACACCACATTTTTCTTTTTGTGTCTGGATTATTTCACTCAGTACAACGTTTTCAAGGTTCACACATATTGTACGATAATATTCAATGCATGCATATGCCACATTTTATTTATCCATTCATCTGTCCAGGGAGCAGCTGGGTTGTCTCCAACTTTAGCTATTGTGAGTAATGCTGCCATTGGTATGCAAATGTCTGCTTGAGTCTGTGCTTTTTATAACATGTGTTTTACTTCATGTAAACTTTGTTAGGAACAGTTATTAATCATTAAAAAATAATTCACTTTCAAAGATCAAGAAAGCATTATCTCCACTTCTTTATGCAGAAATGCAAAATAATGCAAGTAGCTATGAATAACTCTGTACTTTTTTGTACCAGAAATCGAACTCAAGACCTTACACTTTCCAGGGAAGCACTGTGCCACTGAGCTATATCCCCAGCTATGCCTGTAGTTTTATAAAGTTGTAAACAATTAAATATCCTTTTTAATGGATACAGATATATGGTTAAACTGTCTTTCAAAGCATTAAATAAATAAAAATAAGATTCAATGTAGTGGTAGACTAGGATTAAAGGCTAAGAGATGGGCATGGCTAGAGTGAAATAGATGACTGTTAGAAGAATTAGAGAAGAAACAAAATTGTCATTATTCACAGATGGCATAATCTTATGTGTAGATCATTTTAAATTAAATTATTATAATTAGACTTTTTCAAAGCTAATGAATGCAAAATCTTTAAGCAAAAAACTTAGATATTTTTGTATCAGCAACATGTTTTTGATATCTCAAAAAACATGCTATTGCCTTCCTGCAGGCAGCCAATATGGGTAGAGAGCCAGCAGATCCACCTTTGCCTGCGGGCTTCCACCACCAGAAGGCTCCTTCCTGGGGGCAGCCAGCAAAGACAGAGAGATCCAGCAGATCTGCCTCTGCCTGCCAGCCGTTGCCACCAGTTGTTTCCTGTGGGCAGCCAGCAGGAGCAGGGACACACAGCCAGGTAAGTCCTATGCACCTGTAGGCCACCATTGGAGGCCCTTGCTTCCTTTGGGCAGCCATCACCCACCACAAGAATCAGACAAACACACCCTTGTGTTCCTGCCACCATTGCAGGAGCCCCAGTGTAAACATGCAGGTTGAGAGAAGCAGCCCCACTTCCATGCACACCTGGTCATTGGGGAAGTCCTAGTGTAGCTGCACAGTTCTGGAGCAGCCTGCCTCATACTCTGTAACATCCCTGTATATCTGGGGTCAGAGGAACCCAGGTGCCTGGCCCATTCCCCTACACCATGGAGGAGCAGCCAAAGTGGGAAGTGTCTGGGGTCCCACAACCAGCTTGTTGGGAGGAACCCAGGAGAATGTCAAGACGAAGGAGAAAAATGCAATCTCAGACCTCCACTCCACACAGAACAAAGCTGGGAGATACGGTCATGGAGGAAAATAGAAGTAACATACCTGGAATCTCTGAGAGGATAACAACTGAAGTGAAGAAGTGACTTCATGAGACTGTAAAAGTAACCAAATCAGAAATAATATAAAAGTAATCAAATCATAAATAATATCTCAGGTAAAAAGAAATCACAAACATAATGAAAGAATTGCTCAGCATATCTAAAGAAGACATAGATAAAAAAAAAGAGGAGTGTAGGAAAATGATGGAAACTTTGATTGAACAATATAGGAAGGAATTACAATGCATGATACAGACTGAAAGAAATATCCAGGAAATTAAAAAGTCAATTGAAAGCTGGCAAAACCACTTCAAAGAAACTGAAGATAGACTTTCAAACCTTGAAGAGAGGATTTCAGCTAGCAATTGTGAAAGGAAAGATATCTTAATAATAACAAGGAATCAGGAAATAACAATTCAACAGCTGTAAGATGATGCCAAGAAACATAATCTAAGAGCGGTAAGTATCAATGAAGAATCAGGAGTCAACACAAATGAAATTAAAAGGCTATGTACAAAAGTAATAGCAGAAAACATGGAAAAAAGATCTGGCATACTGATAAGTGAGGCATATAGGACTCCAACTAGCCATAACTAAAGAAAATCTATACCCAGACGTAGAATAATCAAGATCCCAGAAATTCAGTACAAGAACAGAATATTAAAAGCTGTTAGAGAAAAGAAACAGGTCACCTATAAAGGAAAACCAATCAGAATCATGGCAGACTTGTCACCACAAACCATCAAGTCAAGAAGAGCTTGGAGTGAAGTGTTTCAAATCCTGAAAGAGAACAACTTCCAACCCAGATTGATTCATCCTGCAAAACTATCTTTCAAAATCGATGGAAAAACAAGATACTTCCATGATAAAGAACAACTAAAGAAATTCATGACTACCAAACTAACACTACAGAGAGTGCTGAAGGATATTCTAGAGAGAGATAAAGATGACCATGGTTCCAGGAACAGCAGCAGAGGAGGACTGACAAACAGGACAGGCAATTGAATGAATGGGAAAACTAGAGAGCCAACAGCAAGGCAATAGCATAGCAGACACAAACCAATGTATGCTGGTTGTAACCATTAGTGTAGATGGCCTCAATCCAGCAATAAAAAAAAAAATACAAGGAGACTGGATCAAGAAACTAGATCCATAATATACTGTATACAAGAAACACAGTTAACTGGAAAGGAAATTCATAGACTGAAAATCAAAGGAGAGTAAACAATTGTTCCATGTGACAGGAGACCAGAAAAAAAGCAGGAATAATTGCCTATCAACTGCCAAATGGACATTTTCATACAATGGAAAGCTACACAGATATAACGTAGAAAAATCTCAAGGCTTTTGTAGGTAAATGGATGTAACTGGAGATTATGTTCATGGGCAAAACAGTTTGAACTCATGCAAATGAATCCTAGCATAAAAAACAGAAAGACTTAATGGGATCCAAAAAGCAAAATAGTTGTTGTAAGTGTGATAGGAGAGGAAACATTTGGGAGGTAAAGTTGGTAACTACTGTTAATTTCTTATGGTCTTGTCTCTTGCATTGTTTTCACAATTTTGTTAGGTTTGGCTTTGTTCTGTCTTGCTTTGTTATATTTTATTGTCTGATGGTATGGGCAGCTGTTTTAAACAGAAGGGGATATATTATGGTAATCATGGTTGGTTTTCTATTATCTTGTTTTGAAGTCTTATAATGCTTTCATTTGTTTTTTAATTGGTTTTATTCTGTTGTGTTTTGTTTGATTTTATTATGTGTGATAGTATGAACAGCTATTTTGAATAAAATGAGACATTATGGTAGCCATTGCTGATTTAGTATCATCTTCTTTTGAAGTCCTATTATGCTTTTATTCTTTTGATAGGTTCTATTCTGTTGTGTTTTATTTAATTTTATTATGTGTGATAATATGGACAACTTTTTTGAAGAAAATGAGATATTATGGTACCATTGTTCATTTCCTGCTATCTGGTTTTGAAGTCCTGTGATGCTTTCATTCTTTTGATTGATTTTATACTATTTTGGTATGTTTGATATTATTGTATATGAAGGTATGGTCAACTATTTTGAAGAAAACAAGAGACATTACAGTACCCACTGTTGATGTATGTACTGTTGTCTTGTTGTGAAGTCCTGTGTTGCTTGCATTGTTCTGTTCTGATTTGCTTTATTCTGTTCTGTTTTGTTTTATTCTCTTTAAAATGAAAAAAATTTAAAAACATGATATTTAAAACAGTACAAAAATATGACATACACAGGAAGGTATGCAAGACATTGAAAAACTATAAATTTTACTGAAAGACAGTAAAAAGAATATAAATGAATTAAAAGATACATTATGTCCAGAAGTTGGAAAAAAATCAGTAAAGATGTCAATTCTCAAAACAATGTCATTCAAAATCCTAAAAAAATTATTTGGTTGTACGTGCACATGTGTGTGTGTGTGTGTGTGTGTGTACACACTCAGAATTTAAATCATAATCAATAGCATTTGGAAATTCATAGTGCCAGGAACAGACAAGATTTACCAGATAGGAATGTGCTTTGTAAAGCTATAACACCTGAAGGATTAATTAATTAATTATATATTAAGTACTTAATTATATATTAAGATGCAACAGCACAAAATACAAATTACTTAAATTCTGTCCTGTTTCTATGTGCTCTTGAACGTGTTTTGATTTTTAATGTGACACTGTCTCGTTTCCTGTTCATTGAAAATGACTGAACAAAAAGCATTCATAGACGTCAACTTGAAAGGGAGTTTTACCATTGGATTCTGTCCTTGTGTTTCAGGTATGTAGCATTCCTAACAAAGAATAAAAATTATCTTGGCATTATTTTCTTTAAATTTAATAATTATTTTCTTTGACAAGTTTGACAAATTTTTTCTCTAAACTTGCATGTACCATTTTTCATGAAACATTTCATAAGCATTATCATATTTATTCTCCACAAAATACCCGTGAAATAAAGAGAGGATGTAATTTTGGGTGGAATAAGTTGGAATCTGTTATTGCCTAAAGCCAACAATGTAATGACCTGAATTAGGTTTTTAAAATTAATCAGACAAAGACAGATGTAAGGGACCTAATTTAATAGCAACTTTTAGATGGAGTTTGAAAATACCCTTAATATGGAAAGGGACGGCATGAAACAGAATTAGCAAAATTGTTTGGGCCTGTTTAAGCAGTGGCAAAATATGCTTTCTAGGGGAAGTGATAGTAAACTGCATTCCACATCGGCAAAGAAACGCTGGGAATACACTGTTCACCTCTAGGTACCAGATCTTCAGGGATGTTAGTACTCTAAAGAACACTAAGAGGGTTAAAAATTAAAACTGTCACGAAAGGAATGTCAAGATTAGCCTAGAATATGAAAACTCTCATCCAATAGTTTTCTGAAACACAGTGGAATAAGAGAAGCAGAAATACTGAATGTTGGCTCAGAGAATAGCTATATGGCCAAAAAAGTTAAAATCATAGGAATGTGGATTTCGCTTGAGTAGAAGAAATTTTCTAGTAATTCAAAGTATTCAACTTTAACCTCATGGTTTGGTACTGCACAGCTTAAATATCAAGACACTACAAGGATTATTCTTTCTTTTTTGTTGATAGATAACGTGCTAAAATAAGGTGCATGAATCTTAGATGAACGGCTTCTCGAAATGTTACATATGTGACGCCCTGCACAACGCAACGGTACCCTTCTCAGCATCCCAAGAATGAGGGCTGTGTCCTCAGGGAGATCACAGTCCAGAGCAGACAAGCGTTAGGGACGAAAAACAAGGTGCAGCCAAGGGGCGGCTCGGAAGGTTCTCAGAGGAGGGCAACTCCCAGAGGAGTCAGATAGAGTATCCCAAGGTGGACACTTTTAAACGGAGCCCTGAGAGACGAGGAGCTCTGTGCCAGATGGGTAGAGCATAATCTCACCTTTGCAAAAGTAAGAGAGTGTGGGATGTCCTTCTCAAGAAGCAGAAACAACTGAAGGGAGGCATGAATGAAATGAGGTCGGTCAGCGTGCATCGGCTTCCCTTTTGCTGACCCTGAGTAGCTTCTATCACCTTCGTATAACACCGATGAAGAACAAACTTGCTGACTGGAACAGAAACACAAGCGTGTGGTACTGTTTCCCCCATTCCCTGGAACAGTCTATCTAAGACAAGGCCCCTGTCTGCCCCTCCTCTCGCTTCTCCCCGGGCGCCCCGGACCTTCTTACATCTTGTGACGCCTGGTCTTCCCGGCTGCTTGTTACACAAGTTTTTCTCTTGAGATTTCATCCGTTTTTAAGGCAAAAGACTTCTTAGGAATGAGAAGAAAGAAGAAAAAGAGATTTATGGAATAAAAATTCCTAAATTAGATCCCAGTCTAGGAAAACAGTTCATCAAATTACCAATAATGGTGGCTATAAAAATATGTTCTTATCAGTAAAAAGTAACTACTGTAAATTAACACTTCAGAAATCATTTCCGTATTCTCTCCATTGTATCTTTGGATGGCATGCTCTAATTATAAATTTCAGTAATTTCCTAAAATTCACTGAACGTTTATTTTGAACAACATATTGTTCTTAACCCCTTATATCTATTTAATTATGCCATTGTTATGGTAAGCTACAGGTAACTGCTACTATAACTACTGAACAGATGAGAAAACCAGAGCACAGATAGGATTGAAAATTGCCAAGGGTCACAGATCCAGTAAGACCCAAATATGTGTCTTCAAATGGTCAAGACCTGACAGTGTATTTATCAATGGATAAATTTTTTAAAAAAACTTGCACCTGCGGAAAATATCTAGTTTCAGAGTTTCTTATTTGGATCATTGAGGCCATTCATGGAGTACTTATGAGTGCCATGCGTCTTGGGTGCCCGGGATGTTGTTTTTGCCTAAGGCACATGAAAGTTTCTGTAAAATGCAAAAGTCTAAATTCCCTTTTTTCAGTTCACTTTTCAGAATGGAAGACCTAGGTAGCTGTATATTTTAAAACATCTAGTTGGGCAGATTTTGAAGTTCTCAACATAAATAAAGGTTTGAGGTGATGAGTACTCTGTTCATAATCTGATCATTACATAGGCATGTATTGAAATATAAAATCGCACCAGTTCGGCAAGATGAGAAAGATGGACTCTGCCAGTTCTGGAAGCAATCTCAGAGTGAGGCTGGCCATACAGTTCCTAACTTTGTCTTCTGGATTCTTTTTGTCACCTTCATTTCTAACCTCAGCCATACACCTCACCCATGCCCAGGGGCAACAGTGTTCTCAATTTCTTCTCTCTATGCTGTGACCCAAAAGCATCTTTCCAATGCCCACCCAATGCTGACACTCTTCTTCGAGGACGTGACTACTAATCCTCTAAACTGTTTGCACGTGAGCTAGTGAGTCAGCGGTCTCTTATGTCATTGCTGTAATATAATCAAACACTAATTTTGGTGTCAGAAGCTGCCATCTGCTGCTAGCTCTTTGGCCCTGAGCAAATTACATAACTTTTCTTGTTTCTTGTTGCTAATAGGCAAAAAAACAGTGGTCCTTTGAATTATGAGGAACTTTGCAAATTACACAGCACTGGAGAAATATGTAAAACCATCAGCATGTTAGTCAAGAATACTTTAAGGTAGTCTTACTTCTGGAGGTAGTGGAGATAATGCCTGAATCTGTAAAATAATATTTATGCTAAAAAGGTAGGCAGTATAGGTAACTGATAATGAGTTAATTTAAAACCTTCAAAACACACAAAAAAATCAGATGTCCCTTACTATTATATAACTGTACCTAGCACTCTGTTACTTAGAATTACACATATATATGTTTATACCATTGCGAACATTTATTCTCCAATCCATGAGCAAACAAAATGCTGAAATTCTGAGTGGAATCAGAGGCTGGGTGTTAGTGACTGCTTTGGGTTTTCACTCTCTTACTTCACCTCAGAAGAGTAAACTGTTCTACATACATATCCTCGGGAACAGTAAATCTCAACTAGTCCTACAGACTGTAAGTAAGATGTCTTAATTTGGTAGGAACCTCAGATTACCGCTAGAATGCTGACCATGTTTTTGAAAATATTCTACTTTTTTAAAAACTATAATTAGGGTTGGGGATTTAGCTCAGTGGCATGAGTACCTGCCTGGCAAGCACAGGGTTGTGAGTTCAATCCCCAGTACCAAAACTAAAAATAAAAAATAAAACATAAAACTGTAATTAACTATTATTTTCTTAAGCATGAGTCATGACATTTGATTATATGCCATCTCTGAGTTTATTGGTATAAATTTATATTTTGGAATATTAATTGCATAATATAATCCACAGTTCTTGTCCACGCAAATTAAAGCAAATTATACTTGACAAAATTTCTGTACTGAGAGGAAAACGGTCATGGATTTTATAAAGCAAACACAATATTCCTAAAATAACTATAGACTTGTCACCTTAAAATATGCAGTTATTTCTCAAAAGTGATCAATGTTAAATAAAGATACTTTCATTCTATATTATAGAACACCACATTTATGGTTAGCAAATCCCTTTTAATATTTTTTATATTTATTTTAGGAAAGTTGATTCTTGTTTTCTGCAAAAAGCATAAAAAGTATGAAAAAGTGTGTTAAAACACATATACATACATTGATTTCATTTGTAGAGAAGTATATGTTACTGTTAGAGTTACTATTTAGTTATAGAATTGTGAGTTATCATTAGCAAGTAATGCAATCCACTTACTACAGAGAATTTTTGACAGATTTTAAATCTATAGGAAAGGTATTTTGTTTTATTTTGCTTTTGAAATAAGATTCAAGCAAGCTAGTAATCAGGACAGATATTTTGAGTATGTTTCCACCATACTGTAAAAGCTGTAGTTTAAAATAAATTACTATATGCATATGCAAGCATTCACACATTATACATGTTTATTATATATTAAATTCATGTCAGGAAAGAGTGAATAAACTTATATTTGAGCATAATACTTTTAAAAAGACAAATTTCTGCTCAGTCCTAAATGAACAACTCTGAAGTAAAGATTACTGATAATCTTCCCAGACTGGGAAGATCTGACTGGGATAATCTTCTCAGAAGCCAACAAATATATAAAAATGGAAATTAAGAATTATTTCATAAAATAAAATTGAAACCAAAATGTTTATCAGTAAAGCTTTAAGTCTTTATGTTTTGATGACTCTCAGAATCAACTAGAAATTATCCAAGTTTGATTCCAGACTTTTTACTTACCACCATTATACAGCTAGAATTCATCAGTTTCTAGTGTATATGGTTAGCATAATCTCAACTTGCAAAGAAAAAGTCACAAAGAGTTGGTTTTTAGTGTTAATTTTGATTTCTATTACTTACAGTAAATTAAGTCAACGCTTTCTTAGTCCTGAACTGCCTACGCATGATCTAAACTACTCTGTGGGGATAAAACACTTTAGAAGCTTATAATTCCTGCAGAGTGTTTTGATTATTTTATACAAACTGAGCTCAAACAGCCAAAAAAAAAATTCACAAGGAAAATTGCTGTGTGGTTTAAGGCCACATAATCTGCTTTCAGCCCTTTCTTTGCCTTGAATGAAAGGCATAGTCATTAACTTGAAACAATAAACTCAAACCTTAACATTTCTGGAAAGAGTTCAATTCAGGATTTTCACAGCATCAACAGCAAATGTTACACACAGGCTTACTGTGATCCTAGGCAGATACACAGGCCACATAGGTGACCTAGGCAGTGCCAAAGTTTTACTAGGTATCATTGCCTCATATGTATGAGCTGCTCCCCTGCGTACACACACACACACACACACACACACACACACACACACACACACAGAGATGCACACATTTTTGCTAGTTCTGGCCATTTTCTAGCTTTCTCAGTGCTGAATTAGAAGTGTAGTAAACAAACATTTATTTGACTAGAAATGTAAAATAGAACTGGGATGGTATCAATTAAACACCACATTAAGAAAAATGGAGCCATGCAAGCATACATTTAAAAAATAACCGTACATCTGGGGTTCATAGTCAGAAAGAAACTGTGAGGCTAAGTAAGACGCCTCCTAACACTTTAGCCAGATGAGATGGAACTAGATAAGGTATTAACACAGAAAAAAAGAAAAATGTGAAAACTATTAAATTATTTTCATGTAGTCACTATTTTTAAAAGTCAGACTTCCATAACAAAAGGAAGACAGGATCCTAGAAAATTCTAGTGAATTAAAAATGGGTTTTTCCAAACAGAAACTCCTCATTCCATATTAAACTTCTCAAGTAAAGACTGTTCCCCAAATGTTAGGAATTGTAAACAAAACACCACTGCAGCCGTGATTCACCCACGCCAGCCCCTGACTCTGAATCCTGTGTGCGGGAGGATATGGTGAGTCAGTCCGAGCTGTCTGTGCTTCTTATCCTGACCCTGAATTGGAAGCACAATTTGTTTCCCCGTATTTCAGGTCCCCGAACACAGTGTAATGTACACCACATATGTACGATGCAGGAACTGTCAGCACAAAGGTGCCTACCTACTGTTTCCATTGCACTCTTATTTACTTATTCCCTTATTAGATCCATACTTATTAACCCTCTGTTACAGGCCAAGCATTGGCACTGTTGCCTTGCTGTAAGGAGCCTAAATCCTTGCCCATATCCTGGAAAATGTCATTGTATTGCAGTTAATACTAGGAAATAAGAAGTATAGACTGTATGGGAACAGCTTAGAAGGACACCCAATGACTGGGGTGCAAGTTGAGGAGCCAATGTAGGCTTCTAAAGGATAAGACTTAGGAGACCTTAGCTCTATAGGAAATAAATGAAAATAAACTTTTAAGTTATGGCTTACATCCTTGAGAAATATTATCAGTTACTAAAAGACTCTTCAGTCTTGCGTCTCTATTCATTTTTTTCCAATGCTATTTACTGAAAGAGCTCACTGTTGTCTTTTGCTTTTCAAAATTGACAGCTCGTATTTATCAAGTTCTTACTGTCAGTTTGTTATTGATGCCATGTATTTTCCCTGCTTTGTCCCAGTATCCTGCCTGACAACTTTATCAGAGAAAAGACAGAAAGAAAGAGAGAGAGAGGGAGGGAGGGAAAAGAAAAGAAAAAAAGAAAGAAAGAAAAGGTAACTATAATACATATTGGAAGGAAAGAAATAGACCTCTCTGTTCACAGAGAATATAATTTTATATGTAAATACATGCCAACACATGAAAAAGCAAGAGAGAAATCCCACTAATGATTGTAGTGAGGTAAAGCCACAAAATATAAGTTAATCTACAAAAGTCAACCACTTTCAGCTGGGGATTTAGCTCAGCGGCATAAGCACCTGCCTTGCAAGCCTATGGTCTTGAGTTCGATCCCCAGTACTGATTAAAAAAAAAAAGTCAACCACTTTCTTACCTATCAGAAATAGACGATTGGAATCTGAAATGTAAAACAAGATTTACATTAGAATCATTTACATTAGCATCTCCCAGATGAAACTTCTAGTTATAAATCTAACAAAATATGCTCAGGATCTATATGAGAAAAAATAAATTGCATTAAGTAAATGCAGAGACAGTTGATGATCAATGGTCAGAACGCTCAGTATTGTCATGATGTCAGATCTTCCCAAGCTGATCAACACATTAATCACAATTCCAGTTAAAACTCCAGCAAGTTATTTAGTGGATATTTGCAACTGATTCTAAAGTTTACAAGGAGAGAAAAAGATGCAGAACACACAGCACAAAACTGAAGGAGACAACAGTCAGGGGACTGACACTTTCCAACTTTGAGACTTATTGTAATGCAACAGTAATCAAGATGAACTGGGTGTGGTGGTGCACACCTGTAATTCCAGAATTGTGGGAGGCACCGGCAGGAGGATCGAGCCCAATCTGGGTGATGCAGTGACTTACAAGACCTTATCTCAAAAGAAAAAGGGCTGGGGATGCAGCTCAATGGAGAGGCCCTGGAATCAATTCACAGTATGTCAATAAATTAAAAAGCCAACATATTAGCAAAAATATAGACTCAGCAACGGTACATAACAGAGAGCTCAGAAACAGACCGAAACCAATACAGTCAATGATGCTTCACATCTGTGTATGTCCTCTTGGCAAGTACATATAATGGAGCAAAGACGTTCTGTTCAAAAAATGTTGTTGGCCAATTGAATATTTATATGGAAAAAAAATGTAGACCTAGGTTCCTTGCATCCTTCTCAAAACATGATGCAAAATAAATCACAGATATAGATACAAGATTCAAAACTTTAAAACTACTGAAAGATAACCTAGAAGAAAAAATCTTGTTTCATTATAACTTTTTAGATGCAATAGAAAAAATCACAAATAAATAATTTATAAGCTGGATTTTATTAAAATTAAAAACCTCTACTCCACCAAATATAGTTAAGAGAATCAAGGAAAGCAGAAAAAAAAATGGGCAAAAGGTCTGAACAGACACCTCAACCTCACGGCAGAAGAGATGTAGATGGCAATCAGCATGTAAAAGACGCCAAAATTATAAGACTTTACAGAACCGAAACAATGAAATAGTGCTACAAATCTACTTATGAGTGATCAAAATAAAAAATACTGACAAAAAGATTGATGACGATATGCCGAGAACATCTCCTTCATTGTAGGTAGAGATGATAAATGATACAGACGCACATAGTTCAGGATTAAGTAGCCCAGATGTCTGCAGTGTTGTCAGGTGATGGAGGCTCAGTAAAATTCAGGCCTTCAGTTTTTTGGAATTAGTGATGATTTTAAAGTTATGTTCCAGTTTTCCTCAATCTATGAGCAGATTCAGTAGGCTACCTATAGGATTGTTGGAAGAAAAGCCCACATTTTGGGGGCTCAATTACAAATAAAGATTCAGTCAAACTAAGACCATGAAATAGATGTAGACTTTCTTAACTTCCAGATCACAGTTAAAGAAAGCAATATATTACCTGTTTTTTAATCTTATTTTTCCTAAATGTTTATTAATCTTCGTCACTTGGAAATACTTTATGGGTAAGTAACTACATATAATTAACATTGCTAGCTATCTAGAAAGACTGCCTGCTTTTTCTAGTGGAAAAAGCAAAACTTTCTTGGTCACTTTCCTCTCTGGAATCTTGGGAATCCAGAACTCCAAGGTACCTATAGTTTATGATGTGACATTTTTGCTTTGCGAAGATGCATCTTAATGTATTAAGCACCGTGTCCAATATTGTTTCATAAGACTGCTATCAAGAGTAGGCACTTTTTTTCTTTTCCTTTTTTTTAAAGAGAATAAAATCAAACAAAATAAAACAGAATAAAGCCAATCAAAACAAAGCAGTGAAAGCATTGCAGGACTTCCGCATAAGGTAATAGCAAACCAACAATGGCTACCATCATGCCTCTTGTTAGCTTCAAAATAGCTGCCCATACCATCAGACCTAATAAAATCAAACCAAAAAAAAAAAAACCAGAATAAGACCAATCAAAACAAAAACAATAAAATGATCCAGCACTGTTTTATAGATTAAATTAAAAAAAAAAGTAGAAAACTTTTGTACCATCCAAAGAGGTAGAGGACCTTTAAAAATTATCCAATATTCTTTTGGTTAAAATTTCAATCAGTTGCTTAATTTAAAGATGGTATTTAAGACCTGCATCTTGGCGCGACTCTTTGGGACTGGTAAGCACGCCCTTCATCCGCAGGGAACTGACTGGAGATTGGCATCTGGGCCAGGTCTGTTTGGGTCCGTAGCCCCGCCCTTCACCCCCAGGAAGTCTCCCAGAAAGCAGCATCTCAGGCTGTCTCTTTGGGACCCGAAACTCCCGGACCCGTAGAGTGGCCTGGGCTGTTTGGATCGAAAGCCTGCGCAGACCTGCATCTCCACAGGACTCTTTGGGGCTGGTAGGCCCGCCCTTCATCCACAAGAAACTGCCTGGAGATCAGCATCTGGGCCAGGTCTGTTTGGGCC
>PVJX010013359.1:33548-47648 GCA_004027295.1 Dolichotis patagonum | reverse complement strand
TTGCAGGCAGTAAAAGAGACACTCATCTCACCACTGAGGACCTTAAGGCTCTGGGACACCACGTTTGCGACACTCTCCTGGACTTCTGCGACCCTGACCAAACCAAGGTAAAAACAGGCTTCAAGAAATTCGATCAGTTACATAGGGCTGGAGCAAGCAAAAGGATTCCATATGAGCTTACTTGCTTCATTGATTGAGACAGGGTCTCACCATGTAGTTCAGGCTGGCATTGAGCTCAATTTGTAGCCCAAACTGACCTAGAACTCCCAGCAATCTTCTTGTTTCAACTTCCAGAGGTCTGGGATTACAAGAGTGAGCCACTGCACCTGGCTTTCCACATGAGTTTTAATTCTTAATGTTTTCCTGAATTTTTGTCATGAAAGAAAATCTGAGCGCACTGGTGCAGCCACTGTCAGGGCACACCAGGATCAAACCCAGGGCCCACAAGTGCTCTCCACTGATCTGCACCCTGAACCAGAACTACTCTAGTCTTTCTTATTCTAGTCTTACTTACTCTAGTCTTACTTCTCAGAGTGCTCAGAAAAATAAAATGGAAGTTGGGTGTGGTGGTACATGCCTGTAATCCCAGCACTCAGGAGGCTGAGGCAGGAGGATCAATGTGAGTTTGAGACCATCCTGGGCTGCAAAGGGAGCTCAAAGCCAGCCTGAACTATATAACGAGACTCTGTCTCAAAAATAAATAAATGAATGAATGAATGAATGAATCAGTTCTTCACATTATTTAAAACCTTCGCTAGAGGAAAGTGCTAGAGCCCTGCTCATTTACACTGTGCCCTCAAAGCACTCTGGCCTCCCCGACCTGCATGATCTACTATAGACACATCCTTAGCAACAGGCACTTCTGCTTATTCCTGTCTTTTGCCAGCAACTAACTACAAGCCTTTCAGCCTCTACTCAGTGCCTTTTTGAGCCTTTTGAGTTAGGATCTCAAAGTGAAATTAGGGGCCAGGGATTTAGCTTAGTGGTGTAAATGCCTGCCTGTCAAGTGCAGGATTGTGAGTTCAATCCCCAGTACGAAAAAAAAAAAAAAATCGGAGTTAGGGTCTCACTATGTAGTCCAGTTCTGAGTTAGGGTCTCACTATGAAGTCTCACTATGTGGCCTTGAGCTGCCAGGAACCCTCCTGCCCTCCAGCTTCCCAGGTGCTGGGGTTAGAGGAGTGTGCCATCACACCTGACTTTTTGGTTGTTTTGGGGTTTGCTTGTACTAGGCATTTGATGACATCAACCAATGTCAAAAATAGTTCTGTTCTTCACTGTGACAGTTCACTCAGTGTCTAGCAGAGCTTATGGAACTTGTACACCAGGAAATCTACAAGAAACTCAGTGAGCTTGGACAAGATAGGAATTTAGAAGAAAGTTGGAGTAACATCCATTTATCTGACATTGAATCCAGGTAAGAAACTTTATTTCAAAGAAAAACCAGTGGATTTTATTTGCTTTTTTTTTTTCTTCTTTGTTTTCTTTTTTGATACAGGGTCTCACTGTATAGTCCAGACTGGCTTCCAACTAGTAATTTTTATTTATTTATTTTTGGTGGCGTTGAGGATTGAACTCAGGGCCTTGTGCGTGTTAGGCAAGCAATCTACCACTGAGCTACATTTATAATGAAAGCCATTCTTTTTTTGTTTTTCCCTAGATACTGGGGTAGAACCAAGGGCGTGGGACATGACGGGCAAGCATTGAGCTACACCTCCAGCCCTTGTTTTTAGTTTTTTGTTTTGTTTTTTGGACAGGGTCTTGCTATGTGGTCTAGGCTGGCCTTGAATTCACAGCGAACCTCCTGCCTCAGCCTCCTTAGCCTCTTATTTTGTTGTTTTGTTTGCTCTGTAGTTGTGCATTGGTATTGGTCTGAACTTGGGGCCTCCACGCTTTTCCTGCAGGCATGGGGAAGCCAGAAATGGGAGGCTCTGGTTGCTTAAGTGTTCAAGGTCAGTGGTGCCACCGTGTAGGACATGCTGGCCCCACTTTGGAGCAGAGGAGTCACGGGAAGCCGGGAGCTGTGTGACTCGGTGGATCCTAGCTCGGTTTCCACTTTGTAGTTCCATACTTGGTGACTGGAGGGAACCAGGCGGCCCCTCAGCGTCCTATGCTCAGGCACAGAGCCCAGAGTGACGCCGAAGACTACATACCCCGTGGGCTGGGGCCAGGCTTATCCCTAGAGGTTCCCGCCTGGCCACAGGTTTGTTCAGAAATGGCCAAAGACGCTCCGGTCGCTCGCCTTGAACAAAGACTGGGACGAGAGGAGCCAAAAGCAGTGCAAGAAGTTTCTTTGACAAGTGCGGGGTGAATGGATATGCAAGAGACCAGCTCAGCAGAGCAAACCTGGGGGGGACAAAGAGAAAAAGAGGGCAAAACCCCACCCGCAACGTGCACTCTGTAGACACTAACGCAGGCTAGCAGCCTTAGCAGCTGGCTACTCTTTTTTTTAAATTCCGTCCACATCTCGCGAGAGCTCCTGAGAAGTCCTCTATACGGGTCCTCTCGCGTTGTCCTGGGATCTTGTGATTGACAAGTCCCGTTCCTTTCCCCAGCAGTCTTTATGGCGCCTGGTCTCCTGGCGACCACCGCAAGGTGGCTCCTGGGCTGCAGATAGAGGGCGGGAACCCGCGGTCGACTGGGCGCAGTGGCCTGTGGCTGCTAGGGGTGCTGGACGTCGCACCGTATGCTCTCTCCGGGCAGGCTTGACAAGTTTTCCTTCTGGACCCAAACCAGGTGGGGAGGCGCCCATGCCCCCTGCACTGCTTTGCTCCAAGCCACCGTGCTGGACCTGTACCTGCGGCCTCGGGGACAGACGCCTGCTGCACATGCCCTCATACATGGCCAAACCCACTCAAAAACAGCCAGCCCCGCACTGAGCTTGTTGTTGCATTTAGCAAGAAGTGACTGAAGAGTCGGGCATGGTGGCGCATACCTGTAATCCAGCATTCAGGAGGCTGAGGCAGGAGGATCATTTCGAATTCAAGGCCAACCCAAATTACTGAAAGATACCCTATCTCAGAAAGGTAGCAAAAAAGGAAAGGAAAGGAAGGAAAACAAAAAAAAAAAAGACTGCAAAAGCCAGGCGTGGTGGCTCACACCTATAATCTGGGTACTCACAGGCAGGCAGATTGCAAATCTGAGGCCAATTTGGAGAACATAACAAGTTCAAAACTGGCCTGGACTGCATAGTGACCAGGAGAGGCCCAGCAGGATGTAAGCTTGCTCCATGGCTCTGCAGAAATGTAGCTTGTGATGTTGGGACACACTCGTTGCGTTTGTTAAAGTGGCCCATCGTCCCCATGGGACTTCAGGAACTGTGCCCAGGGCCGAGTGCCTCCCAGTTTCTGGCTGGGAGGAATAGACCATGGGGGTGGGGCATCACATCCAGCACAGCCTACATAGTGCGGGCCAGAGGAGTACTTGGAACCGTTTCCTGGGAGATCCAGGATGACAGTGTGTGCAGCCCATTCCACCATACAGCTCTTAATCCTGCAGAGCAGCAGGGGACAGTCCAGTGACACAGGCTGGCCAAGGACTCTCTGGAGGAAAATGGTGCCAGGGTTGCCACATTCTTTCTGGCCTTTGAAGAAAAGGGACAGTTTGTGGAATGGCACTTTGGATAAGTCTAGATGGGCATCCAAAACTTTCCAACGGAGAGTTGGAGTGATAAAAGTAATACTCCTAGCCAAGTGTGGTGGTGCACACCTGTACTCCCAGCACTAGGCAAGCTGAGGTAGGAGAATTGCAAGTTTGGGGCCAGAAATGGCAGCATATCAAGAGTTCCCTAGAGTACACACAGTCTTTCTTATCTCAGGAAAAAAATAAATGTCAGGCATGGTGGCAGCCACTTACAATTCCAGCACTCAGGCTGAAGCAGTAAAATTACAAGTTTGAGCCCAGTCTGGGCAACTTAGACCCTGTCTGAAAATAAAAAATAAAAGAAGGGTTGTTGCTGTCACTGAATGCAAATGCCCTGTATTCACCAGTGGTGGTAGTGCCCTGAATTCCTAGCACTTGAGGGGCTGAGGCAGGAGGATCACTGTGAGTTCAAGGTTACGGGCTACACAGTGAGCTCAAGGCCAGTCTGAACTGCATAGTAAGACTCTGCCTCAAAAAACAAAAAGAAAAAAGAAAACCAAGGTTTGTTTGTTTATATATTCGACACATTTTTACTACGTACCTGATAGGATCTTGGCCTGGGAACTGAGAGCAGCCTGACAGGAATGGTTGAAAGCCTTTGTCTTAGACAAGTCACAGTCCCAGCCATCCTCTGGGGCCATGACCTCACCGGCTGTGTCACTTTCCTCTGCATCCACTGTGCCTGACACACTCTCTGTCGGGCCATGGTTTTCGACAAAGGAGTATTTGTGTGTCGAGAACTCTTAGTAATTGTCAGGTGCAATGGCACAGCCTATACTCTCAGATTCAGGCAGGAGGTTCAGGCAGGAGGATCCCAAGTTCAAGGCCAACTGGGGCAGCTTAGTGAGCCCCTGTCTCAGAATAAACATGGGCTGGGCTGGAGCACGGGTTGGAGCACTTGCCTGGCATGTTCCATGCCTAGCAGCAGGGAAAAAGAATCTCAGCACTGGAGTGTAGACAGTGACCAGCACATTGAGGCTGACAGGTGCCACTTTCTATGAGTTAATAACGGCCATATCCCTTTTCTTTCTTTCTGCAACAGCACCAGTGGTTCCGACAGCTCCCTCTCGGATGGGCTCCCCGCCCACCTTCTAAACAGAGCAGAGGAGGTAAGGTTACAGCCTTAAAAATATTGTGACATTGGGTGGGGAGTGGTGAGGCAAACCCAGCATCCCAGCACCCTGGGAGCCTAAGACAGGAGGATAGCAAGTTCCAGCCCTGCCTGGGCAATTTAGTGACCCTGTGTCAAAATAGAAAATGAAAATGTGCTGCGGATGTAGCTCGGTATGAGGGTCTCAGTTCAAGCCTGAGAGGTAGAGAAAAACTCCTGACCCTGCTGGATAGTTTGGGTGTCTTGTCCAAGTACCGAGGTATCTACAGAACATCTGGGAACATAGCTATATGGGGCTGCGAGGAGGAGCCCTGGCTTCAGTCCCCAACACAGAGAGGGAAAGATCTAGGGCCCTCAGTGACTTGTTTCCTTGTACTTTCTGGAACAGATGAATCAGAAGATGAAGATGTTCCAGAAGAAGAAAAAGAAGCCTCTTCAGACCAGAAGACAGCGAAACAAACAGTATCAAAGCAGCCGCCTGACAGAGGAGATCAGATTCCCAGGAGACAGCCCCCTGAGACACCTGGGCACCTTCAAGGTCCCAGGAGGGGACAAGAGAGGAGAGGGACAGGACAGGGTAGGCTTGGCCAAGGAAGGAGTCAGTGCTAAGTGGGTGGGACACCCGGGCAGCTCCTCCTCGGGCTCCTGCAGCTGTCACGGCCACAGGGCCCTGCTTGCTGAGACAGCAGTGCTGCAGGCAGGCAGCTCACTGTGTGCACCTTGCAAAGCCTGTCCTCGTGCCCTGTGCTTCTAGGTAAGGGCCAGGTTTGCCACCACCCTGCAGAAGCAGCTGGCTTTTCCTAAACATCCGAAGAGTGGCAGTTCTTCAGCGGGGACACAGGGAAGAGCAAGACTCCACCAGGTAGTGCTTCCACAGGACTCTGAGTTCACTCTGGGTGACAGACCCCAGAGCTTGGTGGCTTCACATTGAGGACATGGAAGGGCTGCCTTATGGCCGGCCTACCCCACAGGCTTCTCCACATACCTGTGACCCACGGCCCCTCCCTGCCATTGAGAACATGGCCTGCACAGCCCTGTCTCAGTGGCCTGGGGGCTCGAGGGGACACTAAGGAGAACAGGAATTTCCATTACAGAGTAGTAGGAATGTAGGAGCACCATCCAGGAACTGATCAGCACTTCAGAGTTTTGTGGCTCTAAGTCCTTAATTCCTCTATGTATAGAAATAACTTTGGGAAGCTGGGTATGGTGATGCATGCCTATAATCCCAGCACTGAAGCATGAGGATTGCTGAGAGTTCAAGGCCAGTCTGGGCTACAAAGTGAATTAAAGGCCAGCCTGAACTGCATAGAGAAACCCTGCCTCAAAAAAAAAAAAAGAAAAAAAAAAAAAAAAAGAAATAGCTTTGGGGCTGGGAGTGGTAGTGCATTCCTGCAACCTCAGTGTCATCAGAGGCTGAAGGAAGAAGATCCTGAATTTGAGGCTAGTGTGGGTAATTTAGCGATTTAGTGAGATCCTGTCTCAAAATTTAAAAAAAAAAAAAATAAGGGGCCAGTGATGTAGCTCAGTGCAAAGGCCCTGGGTTCAGTGCCCAGGACTGACAAGGAAAGGACCCTGTGGTAGCAGAGTAGCTAAGGGTCGGTGGCGAGGGTAGAAAGCTGGAATGGAGCGGCCCCTGCAACTAGCAGCCACACAAGGAAGTCCCCTTGTGCTGGGCTGGGGCCCACGGAACACCACCTCCCTCCGGCTCCTCCAGCTCAGGCACCATCTCCTGAGTTGGCTTCCAGTTCCAGTTCCAGTCCTGGTACGGACACATGGTGGGACCACTAAGCTACCACGCTCCAGAATCTAAACTTGTGGAGGACTGGCGTCACCACAAGTAAAAAGTTCCATGCCATGAAACTTGTTTTACACATAAAATTGTCAGAAGTATTGTTCAGAATCAGCCTTAGCTCAGCAGTATAAGTGCCTGCCTGGCAAGTGCAATGCTGTGAGTTCGATCCCCAGCACTAAAAAAAAAAAAAGAATCAGCCTTAGGCTAAGCATATGAAGATACGAAGCCTAGATGAATTTCCTGTCTAGACTTGGAACCCCCGCCCCAAGCTGTCTCACTACGTCCTTACATAATGTGTCCTCCAAAACTGAAAATGCCTGTGTGGCAGCACAAGCCTATAATCCCAGCATTTGGGAGGCTGAGGCAGGAGAGACATTGAGACTTTGAAGCCAGCCTGGGCTCCATAGAGAGTTCAAGAACACCCTGGAATACTTACTGAGACCCTGTCTCAAACAAACAAAATACTGGGGAAAAAATTGAACTCAAACACTTCTGTTGAGGTATTTCTGGTAAGGGTTGCTCAGCTGGTATCCTATGAGTTACTTTAGCAGCATAGGACTGTGTCTGTATCTGAAAATTCGAGGCAGAAAACTTGCACCCTAAGTTCGTGTGAGTGTGAGATCTGAAGCTGAAAAGTGGCTGCAGGAGCTCACCACTAAACATTAGCCCTTCACCTGCTTCCATGGCTGGGGGTGGGGGTAAGGATGAGACTGCACATTATAGAGCTCAGGTCAGCCTTGAAGTCACTTTGTAGCAATTCTCTTGCCTCAGCCCTCTGAGTTCTGGGATTGCAGGCGTGTGGCACCATGCCTGCCCCCTTTCCACCTCTTTAATTGTCACCCTTTCATACTTTGCCTTTGTCTCAGAGTTGGGGTGTCAGTGTGTGAACAGAGTTTGTAAATACTATGTGTTCAGTACAATCCCAGTGCTCATGTGGGAAGCTGAGTGAGGCTGCTCTCCTGTATTTCAGCCACAGTTGAGTGGAAGAGACCCAGGCGCTGTGCCGGCCCAGCCAATGCCTCCTCTGATTCTGCCGAAGAACGAGAGGCTTCATCAGGTACAGCATCTCACGGATGTGCCAGCAGTTAACGCCATCAGCTGGGCATGGTGGCACACACTGTCATCCCAGCATTCGGGAGGCTGAGGCAGGAGGATCACTTTGAGCTCGAGGCTAGCCTTGGCCACATAGTGAGGTCAGCCTGGGCAACACAGCAAGACCCTATCTCAAAAAAAAACCAACACCAAACGACCAGTACTATATAGGTATGGTATCAATTACCATCCACACTTTTACATTGACTTCATTTTTAGTAGGTTATTTCTTTATCAAATTTATTAGTGCTTATTATTTTTACAGAATACTGAGTTTCAGTGTGGCCTTTTATCCACCCACATAAATCTTTATTTTTTTTAATTTTTATTTATTTATTTTGATACCGGGAAACCCAACTTAGGACCTTGCACTTGTCAGGCAGGCGCTGTGCCACTAAGCTACATCCCAGGCCCCCACACACATCTGTCTTAAGATTAACTCCATCGCCTGCATCTCCCCTCCGTTGCAGGGCAGGCTGTCCCTCTAAGGGGTGTTGGCATCTGATCTCCACTCCTTAGGATCAGCCCTCACTGGTGGGGTTCTTCCCTTCCTGAGCCTCCCTGAAGACCGAGTCAGAGGCCCGCCAGTCGCAGCCTCTCCAGGGGCTGACACTGTGCCTCTGCTCTCTCCATCCCCACAGGGGCCCCGTGCTCCCCAGAGCCGCAGCAGCGCCAGCCGAGAGCCAGGGCCAGCACCCCAGCGGGGCCGCAGGAAGGGCAGTGGCCTGGTGGCCTACCCGGCGCTGCACGTGTGCACCTACCCGTGACCCCAGCCCCGCCGCCTGCACGGAGAGTGGGGCGCAGGGGAGCCTGGGGCGGCAGCGGGCGGTGCACGCGTGTGTCGCCCCGGGCGCACGCTGTCCTCCCCGTCCTGGGGGCGCAGCGTGTGTGGATTGCTGGAATGGGGGAGAATCCTCTTCCTCCTGTCAGCCCAGGGCTCTTCTCTCTTCTAAGCCCTTTTATCCTCAGGACGGAGCTGTATTTTAAACCTGTTCAAGAACGTGCCGTGAAAAATAAAAAGTCTGGAGTTACGCCGTCTAGGGCGCATAGTCGCAGGGTTTGCCCGGCTGACGCTTTGTCACGTTGTCGCGCACGTGACCAGGCGGTGGCGCTGGAATCCGGAATTAAAATCCTTTAGAGGACTGAGTGTGCTGGTGCTCAATGTAACCCCAGCACTTGGGAGGCTGAGGCAGGAGGAGCAACGTGAGTTTGAGGCCAATCTGGGCCACATAGTGAGACCCTGGCTCGTCCCTCCCCCCAGATAAAATAAAATAGAATCTATTCTCTGCATCCAACTGTTCCCTCTGATGCTTAACTGCGTAGCTTCAGGTGAATAGATGTTTGACATCAGCTGTGTCTTTCCAGTGGCCCCCACAAGCACCAAGCCTGGCCATCAGCCACAACATGTCCTGTCACTATGCCAGGGGCAGGGGGCACACGAGTGTGATCCCAGCACCTGGGAGGCTGAGGCCACTTGGACAATTTATCAAGAATCTGTCTCACAAGAAAACGCCATACACAGTGATACATATCTATAATCCCAGCGCTTGGAAGGTTGAGGCAAGAGGATCACTGTGAGTTCCAAACCAGCCTGGGCTACTTAGTGGCCTGGACTACATATCGAGACCCTGTCTCAAAAAACCAAAAAGCCCCACTCTGCAGGACTAAATCTGCTAACTTTCAGTTTCCCGGCTGTGCTGGTTCTGGTTTTGCTGTCTGGGGCCGCAGCAGCATCCCCAGGTCACAGAGGTGAGCACCGCCACACAGACACCTCTGAAGCCACAAAGACTGCTGTGTCCTTCCAGGGACAAAGACAAACTGTGGCCTGGCCGGCTGACTCAGCTAAGTCCCCAGCAACATTTCTGTGTGTCTCCCTGGAGCTCTCCTGCCTGGGAGAGCATTGCTCTGGACACTGCCAGCCCCTGCAAGGCCACCTGCCTCCTCATTCAGCCAGGCTGCCTGGCCAGTGCAAGAGAGCCCTGAAATCATCTTCCCTGTCAGGGCAGGCCCCACTCTGGTGTGTGCAGCTAAACCTTAATCTATAAAAAACAAGATTCCTGCTGGGTGAGTGGTGGTGCACACCTATAATCCCAGCACTTGGGAGGCTGAGGCAGGAGGAGCACTGTGAGTGGGAGGCCAGCCTGGGATACATAGGGAGACCCTGTCTCTAAAAGTAAAAGAGGGTTGGGAGTATAGCTCAGTCCCAACTCTGGCTCAATCCCAAGTGCCACAAAAAAGAAAAAGGTACAGAATGATTGATTACCCTTAAATCACAATCTGAAATCTACCCAAATCCAAAATTCTTTGAGCGTCAACATGATAAATACACTGTGCCCAGCTTTATGTGATAAGGTAGTCATGGTCAAAGCACACACAGAACAGAGTTGATGGTCTCCAAGACAAAAAGCCCAGCCCCTTCAACTGCAATGCACAGATGTTTCTTTTATGCACAAATCAGTAATAATAGTGCAGTGCCATAGTGTAATAGCATGCATCTGTAGCCCTGGCTACTCTGGAGGCTGAGGCAGGAGGATCACTTGAGCTCCGGAGTTTGAGACTAGCCTGAATAACATAGTGAGACCTTGCCTGAAAAACAAAGATTACAGTTGTTTATAAAATTACCTCCCTAGCCTGGCATGGTGGCACATGCCTGTGGTCCCAGAGCTCTTGAAGGCTGAGGTAGGAGGATCATGAATTTGAGCCCAGCCTGAGCAGGACTGTGTCTCAAAAGTTTAAAGGGGGCAGATGCCTCATAGTGTGAAACCCTAGTTCAAATCTCATTGCTGAGAAGAAAAGAAAAAAAGAAGAATGAACTCTTTCAGAAAAGTAGATGAGGGAAAACACTCATCCAATTCATTATATGAGATCAGTGTTTATATAATAACATGACAAAATAAAATCACAGATACTAATGAAAAAAAATTTTTAGAAAAGGGGAAAAAAAACCTTTCCACAGCTTTGTTCAACTACCTTTCTCCTCCTTACCCCCATGTCCTCTCCCATTTGGCCCAGACTCCAGGTTTGATGACGTCACCCACTCTCTTGCCAGAACCCTGAGTCCTCACCCTGCATCCTTCTGCCACAGCCACCTGCTTGTCCAACAGCCTCAGATCAGCCAGCTTCACCAACCATCTGTCTTCTCCACTTCTGCTCCTCAGTTGCCAAGATGGCTGCAGGAGCACCTGCCATTGAGTGTACCAGCTGTCTTCTCCCCCAGCCTCAGATATGCATGCTCTGCACTTCACTCTACAGCTGCCCTCCTCTCTCCTCTGTGGCCATTTTCTTTCTAGCTATCTCCTTGGCTCAAGACTAGGCACCCTTTATGCTCCTACCATTCTCCTAGCCAGCATCCTTACAAGGGCAGTGGATGCACAAGCCAGGATTGAGGTCAGTAATGATCAGAGAAAACTGCAACTGGATCCTGAACTGTCTTCATTGTGTTTGTCTGTGTTACAGTATTAGAACAATGAGTCCAATTTTAGAAGTGTTACAGGGTTGAGCAAGCCAGTAAATGTGAACTCAAGTAATCTTCTTGTCTCAGCCTCTTGATTCCCAGGATTACAGCTGCATGTACTATACCTGGCTGTGCAAATATATGATTTAATTTCCAAACTTTATCACAGTAAACTCTTGTTTTTCATCACTTCCAATTTTTATAGTGAGGTATTGCAAGGAAAATAATTATGTACAGGACGCATAACTTATAGTATTATTTATAATGGTCACCAAGGAGTCAAATACAAAGAAAGTGCAGGAAATCTATCTACACACTAAAGACCTAGAAAGTCCATTGAGGGCCTGGATCCCATGACAATAACCTGCATGAGTTCAGCTGTAAACCTACAGCCCATGACAGTGCTTCCCATGAGTCCAACTGGGAGGCCTAGAGCCCACATCAATGACGCATGCAAGTCTGTTTCACAGATCTGCGCTGGGAAGGCCCAAAGGTCAGTGACAGAAGCTTTGCCAGCAGGATGAAAGATCTGTGCTGGCAGGCTGAGTGTTCTGTACTAGAGCCAAGAAGTGGCGCTCAAAATAAGGACCAGGGCTCCCCTCAAAAGTATTATAGCCATCCTCATTGACAACAGGGTCCCGAGCTTCTCCAACAATGAGAACAGCCAAGTTCATTTCAGGAAGGCAGTGTAACAAGCTTCTCCTGGAGACTGAACAGCACACATCTCCCCCTCTGGGTCTAAGAAGCGATTCGATGCTCTAAGTAAGGACTAGAGCTCCTCCAAAATGAACCACAGCCATTCTCAGCAACAAGGGCCTGAGCTCCTCGGATGATAACAGCCAAGTTCACATCAAGGAAACCAGCATGACAGCCTCCTCCAGGAGAACCAACAGCTCCAAAAAACAACACTTAGGAGAACCCACATGCTACTCTTCCTCTCCATGTCTCCTTTTTATGCTGGCAACTTTTCTCAGATTGGGCCTTCTACACTCAGCACCGCAATGATTCATTTCAGCTGGTGTTTAAATTGGCAACCAGTTTTTAATCCACCACACCAATCTTTTTCTATAAATATCTGTGCTCTTGTTAGCTAACATGAGATCATAATGTGTACATTATTTTATAACCTGGCTTAATTTGGTCTTTTGTGGGTTTGTTTGCTGTTTTGTTTGGGGTGTTTTATTTTGTTTTATTGTGTTCTGTTTTGAGACAGGGTCTCATTCTGTAGTCCAGGCTGTCCTCAAACTCAAGGTGATCCTCCTGCCTCAGCCTCCTGAGTGCTGGGATTACAAGCAAGTGCCACCACACCCAATGTTTGATTTTTAGACAGATCATCCTGGATTTTCTAGGCTCTTGAAGAAGAGGAAAGCAGGAAAGCTCATGAGACACATGAGTGTCACAAGCAGCAAGAGGCCTGAAGGGACAGAGATCTGGAAGCCACACACACAGATGACCATCAGTGCTACCCTTGAAGATGGAGGACGGGGACCCACAGCTAGGGACCTGCAACATAGGAGGCTACGACCCCTGCCAGTGGCCAAGAAGGGGATGGGGACATCATGTTTGTGGTCACAGGGAGCTGAATCTGAATGCTGCCACCAGCCCAGAACAGATCAGCCCCAGAACCTCCAGGTCACCACTGGGCCACCAGCACCTGGATCTCAGCCCAAAGAACTCCAGCCGAGAAATCAGTCTATGGACTCTGGACCCACAGAACTATGAGGAACTGCAAGTTCTTGTAGCTTTCAGCTGTCAAATGTGCAATTTGTTATAACAGCAACAGAAAACAAATTCAGCTTCTCACTTAAGAGGTTGGAAAGGAACAGTCAAGGTCAGGGGAAGGGACAGGTACTCTTAGCACAGGAAACTCATCAAGGAACAAAGAAAGGGCACAACAACTGCCACCTGTGTGCTGGCTAGGCAGTAAAGAACCTGCTGTAATCAGGCAGAGTCCGAAGTCTTTCTTCAATTTCATGAGCCTCTCCTGGGCCAGAGTCCAAGGATAAACAGGGCTATCAAGGACAGAGTTGAGCTGAAATGGTGGCGCACACCTGGCATCCCAGCACTCATGAAGCTGAGGCAGTAGGACCACCACAAGTTCAAAGCTACCCTGGGCTACATAATGAGTTTAAGGCCAGCCTGAACTGCATAGTGAGACTTAGTCTCAAAAAATAAAAGGGCTGAGGATTTAGCTCATTGGCACAAACACCTGCCTGGCAAGCATGAGGTTGTAAATTCATTCCCCAGTACCAAAAATAAATAAGTAAATGTAGGAGTAATAAAACCCAAAATGTATAATTGCTACTGTAAAAAAAGAGAGGAAAAAGTGCTTTAAAGGATATAACTGCATGTATGTTTAAGTGTGTAACATGGAGGACCATATTACTGTTAGATTGTGGAGCAGAAGTGCTAACAGTCTCACTGTTTGAATGTCTACTTTGTATGTTTTAATTTTGTAACTTGAACAACTATTTCCAAGATGACAGTATGTAATTCACCAAGTAGTGATTTCTTAGTGTTTTTTTTGTTCTTTTCTTTTTTTCCTTGGAATTCTGTGTGTGTGTGTGTGTGTGTGTGTTTTTAATCGGTACCGGGGATCGAACTCATGACCGCGTGCTTGCAAGGCAGGCACTTATGCTGCTGAGCTAAATCCCCAGGCCAGAATTCTGTATTGTTGCTACCCTTTTTTGTTTTGTTTTGTTTTGTTTTGTATTCTCTGTAAATAAAATTTTTTTAAAAAGCAAGGAAAAAAACCCAAAAATAAATAAATAAATAAACAATAAAATAAAAAAGTTAAGAAGTCAAGGACAAAGTGAATTAAAAAAACCTGACACATAATTATACATATTTATAAGGTACAAAGTGATATTTTAATGCATACATATGATGAATATTCTTGAACAAGAAAACGCTTTCTGTAACAGGCAAGGTTGCCTTGCAAACAGCTACCTCTCTGCTCTTGAGAGCTCCTTCTCTGTTCTCTCAGAGCAGCAGAAGGCTGAGGATAGACT